>CAJQUW010016945.1:0-43127 GCA_907163375.1 Prostheceraeus crozeri | reverse complement strand
GCCATAACATTTGGGGAATTTATAAGTTGCCTACCTTAAGTTAGATGTATTTTTGCTGGCTGATGTATTTCAGGAGTTTCGACGAGTGGCATTAGAAGAAGACATAAGTAGATCACCCGTCCACTTTGTCAGTCTGCCAGCCATGTCATTTAAGTCTGCTTTTAAAATGACTGGTGAGAACATTCATCTCTTACAAGATCCAGAGATGTATAATTTATTTGAGCGAGGAATTCGCGGTGGTCTCACATTTGTAAATAAACATAGGTTAAAATCTGAAACAGTAGGCAATGACCAGACTCATCTGAAGTATTATGACAAAATAATTTGTATGGTAGTTCATTATCCAAACCGCTACCTCCACACTGGAGTTTAGCTGGTTAATGATAGTGAAATTTCAACATTTCTCCAACCCTTCCAACATACTAGCAATTCCAGATGAAGGTGATTGGGGATATTATTTTGAGATAGATTCTAATCTATCCAAATAATATTAAACATAAAACGGTAGATTTTCCACTCGCACCCGAATCAGGTGAAGTGAGTAAAGATATGTTTTCCGACTTTATGAAACAATTTCATAAAGATTTAGAATCATGTGGACAACCCAAGTATAAGCCTTGCCGCAAAACTTTTACTCACTCAATATGATAAAGAAAACTATCTAGTCCACTTTAGCATCTTAAAATTTTATTTAGAAATGAGCATGATTTTAAAAAGAGTTCACCGCATTATTAAATTTAGACAGAAAGCCTTCCTCAAACCCTACATAGATAGTAACAGCAAGAAACGTGCACTAGCCCAAAATAATTTTGAAAAAGATTTTTATAAATATAAGAACAACAGTCTATTTGGTAAGACGATGGAGGATGTTAGAAAGCGCGTAAACTACAAGCTAGTTAATGATGATCAAAAGTATCACAATTGACCTCATCACCTCTATTCATCGATAGAGACATAATCGATGAGGATCTTGTAGGTATTAAAATGATTAAATCTGAAGTTGAGTTGTGCAAACCCATCTATATTGGTCAAGCTGTTCTAGATTACTCCAAGCTTGAAATGTATCAACTCTTTTATAAAATACTAAAACCGTGTCCTCTCGTAAAAGAGGTTCGTTTGTTGGGTGGTGATACAGATAGTTTCTTCTTAGGTATTACCACTCAAAAAGATTTAAATTTCAATGAAGTAGGAAAATCTTTAGAAAGATATTTTGATACATCAAATTATCCTGCTGATCATCCACTCTGCTCCATCAAAAATAAGGCAAAACTTGGCTGCTTTAAGGATGAGACAGCAGGGAAGGAAATAGATGAAATGATTCTCCTCCGTCCAAAAATGTATTCTATGAAATTAAAGGATAGTGATGATAGCATTAAGCGCGCTAAAAGGCATATCAAGATCATTAGTCTCTAACATGAAACATAAGAATTTCAGGAAAGCCTATAGAAATAAAAATATAACGTTTGTCAATATGACAATCTTAAAATCTAAGTCGCATGAGATCAAAACTCATACTTTTAGGAAACGGGCGTTTCAGCATGGGAGGATAAGAGGTGCTGGTTAGAACACAACATATCTCTTCCACATGGACATCCTGACACAAACATACCACCACCCAAAAGAATTAAACTCACACTACCACATTCAGGAGACGTCTTAGCATAATCATCCTTAACTTAGTATTTTGATGTTGATTTCTGTAGATAAACATTGTTGTTTTATGTATCGCATGAGATTTTTTTTTCCTTGTGAATATGTGTCCACATCTGTACATTCCCCATGTGATGACTTTTCCACTGAAAGACATTTTTCCTATCCCTGTATATTTCCACCCTTCACGAAGTAAAAAGACTTTTTGTATATAACAATGTTTATTGAAGTGCGCTCATGTATATATTTCAGTGGATGTTGTATAAAGTCTATTGCTTCACATTCATGTACATATTTCAATAAATGTTGTATAAAGACTTGACTTTGTTTTCGAAACACTAACGTTATGAGGGATTTAGTATCTTTCACATGGATGCACTCTTGTAAACCATTGGTAATTTTGATAGCAATAGAGGGTATAGTTTGTTTGACGACGGGATGATAGAAAATAGATTCAAACATCTTCTCGACTATTCCATATGAAGCGTCTTTATCATGAATGAAATCACGTAAAATGTATTCTTTTTTCTCACCAACAGAAATAGGTAGAATCAAATCACTTTGAATGTAAAGGTGCTGTTCATGTTTATCAAGTGTCATTGGTGTTTCTATACCAATCGTATGCGCAGCAGCAAACACAGTTTGTAGCATTGAAAAACCAAAGAGTTTTTTTCAAATTTTTACTCAATTGACATTGAATGTCATCACCCAGTTTCAGAACAACGCGTTGATTTTCAATTGAAAACGAAATGTGGTGTTTCTTTACATCATATTTAACTTTTCATCACATGCTTCAACTTCTGTTGTATATAAGGATTTACTACATGAATGAAGCTTTCAACTGTATGATATAGACGCGGCATTATATTGATAGCAACTTTAGATTCTTCATAAGACTGGTAAATTTTCTTGATGCGATCGCCATAGATGTCCACCCACCATTCATCATTAACTGAATCAGCTTTAGTGTGATATTCATGAGAAGCATACACCACACCGCTTCCAATAATAGGTGTATAATGTCTTACAAAATGACGCAAGGTTGGAGAGAAATAAACTGTAAGTTTGTCATTATATATTACTGAATGACCAACTTATTTTTCTCCGCCATAAATTTTCTCTCCATACTTCTTACCCACAGTCTCATTCCATCGTTTTACTAACTCAATAAGTGATAAAGGTTGAACACCACGCTTTTTCAAAATGATGCGTTCTTCGCATTCTACAACATCTTCATCAAATATTTTAAATCTATAATGAAATTTGTTGATTCGATTTGAATAAACTTTTCTAACATTTGCAGTAGCAATTGACGTTAGATGTAGTCCATGACCAAAACCGAGATGCGGATAGAATTCACTATCCAACCTCAGCGTAAGACCTTTAGTAAAAGAATGAAAGCGGAGGAACTGTCTCCCACTCCAATGATAGATAGTTAACTCATAAGCTTTCTGATTTTTATTCTTCATGATGGAAGTATTACCACTGTTGAATGCCTTAATAATTTTCTCATTCCCAAATGGTTCATAAGAATCTGATTTTATCTGAATCCATTCATAGTTCCACTTTCCATCTGATGTTAAATTGTATGGGAACTGAAATGCATTATTCATCGTTATTCCATCATGGGTGCGAGGAGTCAATATCATTTCTTCCAAATCATTCACATTCTGAATATTGCTATCATAGCAAATACTAGAAACGCCAACCTCCCATTCACCTTCTAAATGCAGTGGGCGATTTAATTCTACTCGATAGTCTGATGGTTTATTTTTGGGAAATTTATTCATAGAAGCATTACTGGGCAAGTAGATTAGAAACGAGTCCTTATTTTCACTTTCCATATTATTCACATTGGAAAAATATATTAGCATACGTTTGCATTAACTCTTCATTCGGAAATGGAGTGTGATACTTGTCACAGCATCTTTATGAAAAGGAATCAACGCACCAGCATCGTCATAAATGGCAATATCAATTTGTGGGATGTAGTTTGATTTCAGCTTTGTATAATGCACTTTCTTGAAAGTATGCTCAGATAAAATACTGCAGCTCTTTGGCTGGTATGGTATCATTGCTAGCAATGGAGCTTCAACATCTCCCACACGTACATCTTCACCAATATTGGAATATATCTGAAAATAGTTAATACGACGCGATAGCGACATGTCTGCGCTAGCTTTGGTTACAGTACCACTTTTAAAGATATTTTGGTCAAAACCCAAAATGTCCATTAGAGTTTTATCCATAATTAGTTCAATACCTTTTCCACTTATAGTGAGAGACAAAGTACCTTCTTTTTCAGAAAATGAAATATGTTGGTCATTAATCACTTCATTTAAATAATCTACAACCAATTTAACCGAAGTAATGATGCGAGGCATCAACACTCTTGTTTCATGTAAGATACCACCTAAAGGCTCTACACACTTTCTGTATAAAGATACGGTCCATTCTGTATCAAATTGATTTGACCTTTCACATGGTAAATGTTGCATATTAAATTTTCCATGAACAGCTGCAGAATGATGTCGCAAGAACTGATGAAAATCTTTTGAACAAACTAATACTAGATCATCATCATTTAATTTACTTATTGCAATATGATTAGATGATTTAATATAAGTCAATGTTGCCACTTGTTTACCATCAACTCGAAGGAGATAATTAAATTTCTTCAATAATGTTTCAGGAGTCATGTTTGTCTTTCTTGGCTTAATCACAATCTTCTTCACCAACGTCTTCTCATTTTTTGGAATAAGATCTACATAATAAGCTTCCTCTCGATATATTAACTGTTTATGAGACTTATGTGGTAATTAACGTTAAAATTATCATAGCTTGTCAAGGCGCTAGCGAGGTAACCTAAATCATTTCTTAAACTTGGACTTAAACCAACAATCCAATCTTTCTCAACTACATGATGTATATAAGTATAATCATCATTGTGTGGAGTAAATTGGGCAATATGTTTACACGCTTTATTCAAGAAATCATATATAAACTTTTTACATGATAAGAGATCTTTCTTTGGCCACTGTGGAATGTATACTCGGCAGCCCTTTTCACATTGGTAAGCAGCTGTACGTCTCATATTAATAGTCATCACCTCATGATCAAAAGTATAGACACAGTTGCTATAAACAAGTTGAGTGACACCCACTTCCCAATTTCCATTTAGCTGTTGTGCATGATCAATGGGAGTAGAAAAGAGTGCGGCTCGATTACTAGTAAATCTCTTTGTAGCCGCATTGCTAAGCAAAATATGATAAAACGACATTTTTATATTGCTAATCTGCAACTTTGCATAACATCATGAAGACTTGGATTTTGGACTCTCTACAATATATCAGAGTTGATCGTGATGGAAACGTACATTTCAAAAATTCTCATGGTCATACATCAAGAGGAATTACATTAACATGGCGACAATTTGTCAACCTCAATGATATCATGAGGGATTTGGAATATTTTGAAACATTAAGATTCATCTCCTTGGGTGATCAAGTTTGGCTTCAACATTACAGAAATGAAATTCAAATCTACCATTCTCATTCCGCAAACTGTTTCTCATTTCGCAAATACAATTGGGAGAAGTATAGAAGATACATACATCGCTCCATCATAACATTTATTCGTCGTGAGTTCATCGCCCTACTATGCAAATCTTAATCAGACATGACTACCACACATCATGAGTTGGAAATTAGATTCCCTACAACGTATTGAAACGGATCATGATCGAAACGTCTATTTCAAAGATTCAACTGGAAATGTGAGAAGAGAGTTTGCTTTATCTTATCGTCATTTTCAATCTCTACATCATATCATGAAGGACTTGAAATACTTCTATATGAAAAGACATTCACGTATTGGAAATCGCATCTGGTTGCGCGTCAACAATCGGCGAATTCAACTCTATCATTCCCAACTTCATACTAACTTCACATTTCATCAAGGTAGTTGGGAAAAGTATAAAAGGAAGGTACATCGCTCAATTTACTCATTCTTTCATCATGAAGCGCCATCGCTACACCATCGTCAACATTCTCCGTCGCTTCAGACTCTACACCAAAATCGATCTCACAACATTACACCAACAGCTTCCAAACAGCAAGTATTACCCGGGTCGTCCTCAAATGTTAGTGGTGAAGATGAACAATTCACGGAATCTTCAACTCTTCCCAAATGGGACTGTACAGATTCTCGGCGCCCTTTCTCATTCATCGGCGCAGTCAATGCGCTTAGAGCTACAAAGACTACTACGTCGGATATGGAAGAGGGAGAGGTGTGTGATGTCGAATCTGACTGTGGACAATATGGTGATCTCTACTCAATTGAGTGACAGTCTATCATTTTTGAAGATTCGTACCAGCAGAGTTTTGTGTTATGAACCCGAACTTTTTCCTGCAGCTCTCATTAGTTGTTGGTTACCTGTGCATGTGGCAATCTTTCATAATAGTAAAGTGATCATTACTGGACTAAAATCTCATGTACAAGCAAATATGATCCTAGACTATCTCATTGAGTATGTACGTACCGAGCGGATTGTAAAATAAAAAACAATTTTTCCAACATGATGTTTTTATTTCAAATCATGATAGAACTTACAAATCATTTTTTCATTAGAGGATGGATTACATGAAAAGTTTTGAATAACAGATGCAAATCGAGATACATGTAAACGTTTTAAGATGAAGTACAGTACAAAAGCACCACACGTTGATGAAAGTGGATGTTGTAGTATGCGTTCATTTCGCTGATATTGACGCGTATGTTTTCTCAAACACTGCTGTGTTGGTATATTTGGAGGTTGAGCAAGAGAGTCAAATAGTTCACCACGTCGGTCTTCTCCAATAAAGATCGCTTTCCAATGCTCACCGCCTAAATTCTGTGAATGAGTGTTTAGCACAATAAAGATGGGATAGTGATTTACTGCAGGTGGTAAGGTATCGAGTGAATAGACATTATCGAAAGCTTTGAACGTCGCTTCGTCTGCATTACGCTGCACTTTAGTCTTAATATCGTCAGCAGTCAACCAACTCATTAACGATTATACTGAAGAATCACGTCACGATACTTTGTAATTTCAATATTTGAATCGAAGACTGCATAAATTAATACATTGATCGTCTCAGGTAGTGTTCTTTTGAACGTCAAATCCAAACGAATATTATGAGGCACGTTCGCTTGACGATAGGGTGCACTAATATCGCTGTCAGCAGTCAAATCAAATGCATAAATAGTATATCCACTCTTAAACTCTTTCATAGTCAGTCCGTTGGTGTCATCCGTATTGTAAAAGCCAAAAACATCCATAAAATCAACATAACTGCGCATAAATTGATCCGAAGCAAAATCTGGTTTGTAGGGTGGACCAGGATGACTCACACCATTTACACGTAAAGCAATTTCACTTAACTGATTGTGTTTAAAATTGAAAGGATTCTTCTTTATATTACCATTAAATGCATCATTTTCAACCATTGCCACCATGAGGAGCTTCGGTGCTTCCGATGGAAAGAGACCATCTTTCATGAAACTCTTTTGATCTTTCGGAATTGTAAAGGTGAGAAGCTTTGTATGCTGAACGGGGTAAATGGCATTTTGGCGGTTAAGGCCTTCAGCATGCCCTCTAATGACACTTGGATTCGGTACTACTCGACGAATGTAAAGTGCAATATCTTCCACATGAATTCTAAAATTGTCAACTTTAGCAAATGCATTCAGCGCAAATTCAGGCTTATTCAATGTCAGCTTGAGTCGCATGCTGGTATTACACAGTAAAAACTTTGACTGTCTAAAGAAGTCTAAATTCAGCGGACCATATAGCTGACATACTCTACTATCTTTAATCATAGCAGATCGCTTTACAAAGCCACTGTTTGTTTCAACATCAAATTTTCCTGCTTCATCTCTGTACCATCCCATGGCTTCCATATGACTTTTTTGTGCTGCTGGATGAAACTGTGATACATGATTGAAATATGATTTATAGGGATAATCGCTTTGACCACCTTCCACCTGCTGCTCTCCAATCGTTAGAGAAACATCACGAAGTAATGTAGTCAATGGTAAATTTTTCAGTCCAACTTTATGTGCATCATCAATAGCAGTTCCATCTGCTTGCTGAATTCTAAACCTCAAATCAAGCATCGCATAACTCAAATCTATGTAGTCATCACTACCACCAGGAATAACAAATTCAATGGGGCCAGCATTCTCAGCTGTTCGAGGATGATAATCTACAATACTTGAACTAAGAATATCTGTCTGTATGGCTTGTTGATCGAACAAACAAAAACCGGAAGTTTTACACTCCATGATTAGAAGTTATAGCAGCGTCGTCGTTTAGCGCCTGATGAATGATTAGAGCCTCTGCGACGTTTGCGTGAATGCCTTTTGACTGAAGATCGCACCTTACCAGCTCCGCGATGTTTCCTCCTTCCTTTATTCATTCGTTTAGGTGATTTCTTTCCTTGAGTAACACCAGCAATGGTCTGCTTCAATGTTTTTAAACCGCGTTCCTTCCCACGATTCAACAAACTGCTCTTAAAACTTCTACCTCTGGAAAGATCACTAGCAACATCACCAGCAAAGCCAACGGCATTACTTAAAACATTTCGTTTTAAAGATCTACCGACATTGGATATGAGAGGTGCTACAACAGATTTCAGTGCACCAAGTATGCTACCTCCACGTTGGCGGCGAGCACCGATGTAAATTTGTCCTCCGCCACTTACATAGGAGGGTCGTGAATAAAATGAGGCAGTTGGATTCATAGCTCAAACCCTAAACATTGTTAGTTACAACTTTGCATGAATCACTGTCGATCACTTAGATGAAAGATGTCGGCACGACGCATCCAAGAGTTCATACTTGAAGGATAACCAGCCCATTTAACAAGACACCATTCTTCACCTTGCCGTTTTTTACATCGAATGATTTTCTCTACCAAATATGTTTCACTTTCAGTGACTACCTCAATCTCATCGCGGTAAAAGCTACCCTCAATTTCTTCATTATCGTAATCTTTCAACTTGTAGGTGGTCGGAGAGTCTTTTTGATTAATCCTTGATACTGTAAATACCTCCTCTGTCCAATTCGGGAGGTACCCTTTAGCAAAAACACTTTTCACTTTTGAGATACGAACTTTATCGCCAATTTTCACATCACTTTTCACATGAGTGCGTTTACGTTGGAATGATTCGCGCACTTTATCTACATTGTCAGCATTTACATCTACTGGTCTGAGTCCAATAGAACGATGGATAGAGTGATTGTAGGCATGGAGTGTATCTTGTAGAACCTTTGTCCAATTTTGTGTCAAGTTGGCAGTAAAATGTCGCCACAAGCGATTTTTTAATGTGCGATTAAAACGTTCAACGAGTGCAGCTTTATAAGCACTCTTTACACTTAACAACTCAATGTCATGCTTCTCAAATAATCTTGTCACATGCTGATTTTCAAACTCTTTTCCTTGATCACTCTGAATTCTTTTTGGAATGCGACCTTCTCGAAAAATTGTTTGGAATGCTTTTGCTACTCCTTTCCCTTCTTTAGTTTTTAAAGGTTGAGCCCACGCATAACGCGAGAAAATATCAATGACGGTTAAAATAAAATTATTGCCCGAGTTATGTTTTGAAATGGAGGCAACATCGCACAAATCTGCTTGCCACTGTTCATCGATGTCATGAACAATATAATGGCGGGTGCGGTACTTCTTTTTCGCTTGTTTGTGGAGTGTATAGGTAGCCTGACCCTTTAACCATCGTTTCACTTGTGATTGTGGAAGACCACTCGCTTTTGATAATTTCTTGATAGATGCAAATCCTGCCGGATGTTTTACATCATAATAGATTGACTTCAAACGTTCAGTCGATGACGACTGACTCTTTTTCCTCCTTCTCATCTTTTTGCTTTCTTGCCTTTCTACATTTACAACAACTGCAGCATTTAGCTTTAGCGGTTTTGCGATCGTGTTCACATTGCTTAGGGGTTTCATTATGAGAGCTGGCGCAGCAAGTGCAAGTGACAACGACATTCACCTCTGGCGGCTCATTACATGGCAAGCAACACATCTGCTTCATATTAATAGTCTGAGAACATGTATTTCCTGGGAGGAGCTGTTTTACGTTTTCCTTTTACCAGTTTTAGTGGCGATGTAGACCTACGTCGAGTTCTTCCTCTTGTTTGCTTAGCGAGTGTGGGAGGGGATGTAGCAGGTGACGCCTTAAACCAATTTGTTGGCATTTTCATCGTCTGAAGCATTGGAGTAGTAGCCACTGTTGAATCAAGTTCTTTCAATGTCTCATTATTCAAAGCAAATTTTGGCACATTATGCTTTTTCAATAGTTTAAGAAAGTATGACCAACCAGGTGGAACATAGCCCTGACGGCGCTTTCTACGTGTCGCATACTGAATCAAGTCTTCATAACGTGAAGCATCAATCACTTTATTTTCATCTGTAATGATTTCTCCTCTATCATTTACATTGAGATGGGGCTCAATACTGTTGAAAAGAGATATGGCATGTGCGCGAGATGCTAAAGGTGTAGCAGTCGATACAGAGTCACGCATCTTATTCTTCAAGTTTTTCAATTGCTCAACAGTTTCCGATTGTAATAATACAGCACGATGTGGATCTTTGATGTGAACATTTTGCTGATAATCTATTTCTTTCCTATACATTTGATTTGCAAGAGGTTGCTTTACTTGCTGCATGGCAGTCAATTGTACATATTCATCCTGAGGAATAACAATCATGCGAGAATAAGAACTCATAGTTTGTAGATAATCATGGGAGTTTTCAAAATATCACTTCGAAATCTAAATTCTTCCGGACACTCTTGCGTAAAGTCAATGAATAAGTAACCGTATGGTTTTTCAGTAGCTGCTTGAAAAATCTCAATTAAGGCTTTTGATCCTCTGGGTGCAACTTGTCGCGCTAAAATTTCAAATTGACTTTTATCTCGCGGATTCTTGAAAATAGCATAATAGTGTGTATTCAGGTTTCGTGTACGAGCTTCTTTTCCATCAGGAAACAAATTTTGTGTGATATAGATGATAAAACACCTTTTATGATGTGCTGCACGAGTGAACATATCTGTAACATCTTTTGAATTCTTACTTTCTTTTAATAAATCATCCAATACAACAACATCATTAGACTGAAGTTTATCCACTGGAATAATTCCTTCATGTCGAATAAAGTTGCGACTTTGCAATTCCTGAAACAGCGACGGTTGATAAATACCATAACACCAAATCACTCGATTGATAGGTTCCTTAAACAACTCCCTTCTTTTATCCAATAAATTCAGCGTGAAAACAGTTTTACCTGCATGAGATGGACCTGATACAGTCAGAACTTTATCACATTGAAGTCTGAAATCCATTTTATTACTTTGAGACTCAACATTTGCATAATTAACGCTTAGAGCCAAAGATATTTCCCAATAGGTTGCCTACGGCCGGAGCTATCATTGGAAGTATTGCTGAAAGGAAACCGCCCTTTTGTGTTAGAGTTTTCCTCTTTCTTTGAAGGGCGACTTTAGGATTGGAGATGAAACGCAATTTTGTAGCATATCGCTTAAGTAACTTTCGTTGTTTTGGCGCTAATTTCTTCGTCCTCAACTTCCTCACATGAGAAATAATTTCACAAATGAATTTATCGTTAGCATGTCGTATAGCATTGTATCGCTGATTTGCTTTCATTCGTCGGAGAGCTTGAATGGCTGAAGAAAACTTTTGACTTTTACGTTTCGTCATTTTACGTTTCGCCATTTTCCGTGTTAGTCTTTGCTAAAACCTATCTTTACCACATTTGCATAGGTACTAACTATTGCGACATAAGTGACACTCGAAATGAGCAATATCACAGTGGTTACATTGGCAAAGTTGAATGCAATTACGTATGAAACAGCGTTGACAAAAAGCATGCTTACATCTCTTGAAGATGCGCTTTTCATTTCCATCCTTTCGCTTACATACATCGCAACACATAGTTTCACCGTTACTGATGTCTATAGCAAGTCTTTTTGAAGATATGAATTTGCTAGCCTTTTCTAAATAATAGACGCATGTACAGAAGGAATATACTTCGAGAGTGAGCAGGCATGGCTCGAAAACCAGTTGTGCTACAATCAAGTACCACTGCATTTTCAATTTTTCTTTATGGAAAGTTGAATGTGAATATCTGAAATCGCTTCAATTACTAGACTGCTACCATGATGGTTAAATGCGTTAAGGCGTTCAGCAATTTTTATCATATGTCTTTTAAAAAATTCTTCGGGTGATCTACCACTTCCATTGAATAAGAAGCAAAATGGAAAGAGCGACTTTCCACCTCTTCCTTTCCAAAATGACTAAACTTAATTTTCGCAACTAATCGCGCCATGATAATGCTATCAGAGAATGTATTCATTAACTCTAGAAATAGAGTGCTAGCATCATCGACCACTGCTTCGATGTCGGTCTCATCTTTATGAAAATTTATCACATAATCTTGAACAGCTCCTTTTAAACTTTGCCTATGAAAATGTAATGTTCCGCAGTCGTTTGAGAAAGACATGATCGCCCTTTATCTAACCCATCCATTGCATGAAAACAACAACTCTTCTCATAGTAACATTTATTGAATCACTATAACAAGCATGCATTATAAATCAATGGTTTGAAAGAGATAAAATAGATACAGCTGGTAACTATCATACAGCGAGCAATGATAACCATACAGGACTTTGGCAGTGTTGAGGTAAGGAGGAAAGAAGCATTGGTTATGAACGTAGCTACTACAACGAACAGACAAAATAGGAACACACAAATCCTTAAAACGTTTCGTGACTTCATGATAATGTTGATTCACTCTACTATCCCAAGGCGGGAGCGAAATATCATCAATGATTAGATTGGGAAATACTTTCCTCTCCTTACCAGGATTATTACAAAGATGCGTATAACATTGAAAGTAGCTAACCATCGTTTAAAGTCAATAAGAAGAGCACTCTCACAAGAAAAGCCATAGTCTTGCAAATATTTCAGATTAAGTCCATGAATGTGTTTTCTCGCCCATTGATCAACATTGGGATCGCAGTTGGCATGTTGATGATAGACACTAACAATCTGATATGTCCAATTGTTCATAGCAATAGCACTGAGCTCCTGTACAGGTTCACCCTCACAATCCATAAAAATGATGATAGAAGCCTAAAACGGAAATTTACACATCTAAGGAAGCGTTCTATAACATATTACAAAATGAAGAATTACATCGATGCTTTTCACGACAAAATACACAAATGATATGATGGCAACGAAGAAGTAAAATGTATCTAATAAGACCACGTCTACGACACTCAAAGCACATAAGCGAATTGTCATAGGGTAGAGTTAGGAAAGGACTAGTAATTCTCCTTCTTTGATTTGCGTTTTGATGTAGCATTCTTCTCCGACTTGCGCTTCGTACCACTGCTGTTAAGGATTTGATCAATTATGTCGTCCACGTTGGGTGGTTTTGGAATATATAGGATGGATTCCATATGCATGGAGAGAGAGGCTATTTTATTATCCTTGTGTCGACCATAATATAGCCCATTCACTTTGAAAAGGATATCCCAAGTACCTTCTCCGAGCTCATCACATCTGATGGGTATTGAATGATCTCCCTCCTTCTTATAGTAAGTACACCAATGTGATACTGGTAGGCAAATGTGATTACCATCCCAAATCTTTCTATAGGGAGTATCCTTGTCATCTCTCGCCTTCCACTCTTGAGCAAGAGGAGTAGGAATGTCCATATTTAATGTCACGTACTCCTCAATAATATCAAGTTGGTGGCGAATGTACGGACTCACGGGGATCAGTATGTAGTCCCCATACTGATTGTGCATTATCTTGACATCCGTGGAAGGGAGCATTCCCGTTTGGAGTACTACGCTATGATCATCATAACGCAAGGCTTGTTTAAATTTACGCTGTAGCGGTGTAGGATTATGTACCTTGGATGTTTCTTCCACTGGCCTCAGTTGTAGATGATCTGACCGTAGCGAACCTTGTAACGTTTGACCGCCATTTTGTCCTACTAGTGCAGCAGATGGAGTAGATGCCTGAAAATGAAAAAAGATTGTATTAAGTTTACATTCAAGGGAGGAGAGGGAGGGAAGTAGCGACTTACCATTTTAGTTGGATAATAGAACAGGGAACTAGAGAGAGAGAGAAAATGTGCGTCCGTCACTCGTGTGATTCAACGATGGAATGATTCTCACTGTGGAAGGCTCGCTATTTATAAAGAAATGCTTGATTCTCATTGGATGATGATCCTCATTGGACAATAACATCAAGCTGATTCCAAATCTGAAATCCGTTTTCCAATCCGATGCTTCGTTTTCAAGCTAGAGCCCAAAACGTCCCAAATTCTAACTCTGTCGTTTTTCGCCAATGTCCCAAAATCTTAAATGGCGTCTCACATCTAAACGAAGACAGATAGGAACAAGCCGATTGTTTCAGTGAATTTGTCTCACTCTTAGCTTTCAAACGAGCTATCGCACGACAAAATCCGTCCACTGGAAGCCAAAATCGAAGCAAGCTGTCCAGAGGGGGGGGGACGTCAGCCGAAAAATTTTTCTCTCCGATTTCGCTGGAAACATCCTTCCTAACCCAAAATTTCACGTAGATTCCGAATCTGGCCTCCGTTTTCTCATCCGATGGTTCGTTTGGGCGCTACACACCAAAACGTCCCAAATTCTAACTCTGTCGTTTTTTCGCCAATGTCCCAAAATCTTAAATGGCGTCTCACATCTAAACGAAGACAGATAGGAACAAGCCGATTGTTTCAGTGAATTTTTCTCACTCTTAGCTTTCAAACGAGCTATCGCACGACAAAATCCGTCCACTGGAAGCCAAAATCGAAGCAAGCTGTCCAGAGGGGGGGGGGGAGGTCAGCGAAAAATTTTTCTCTCCGATTGACTTGAAACTCACCCTACCGATGCAGAATTTCACGCTGAATCCGAATCTAGCCTCCGTTTTCTCATCCGATGGTTCGTTTGGGCGCTACACACCAAAACGTCCCAAATTCTAACTCTGTCGTTTTTTCGCCAATGTCCCAAAATCTTAAATGGCGTCTCACATCTAAACGAAGACAGATAGGAACAAGCCGATTCTTTCAGTGAATTTGTCTCACTCTTAGCTTTCAAACGAGCTATCGCACGACAAAATCCGTCCACTGGAAGCCAAAATCGAAGCAAGCTGTCCAGAGGGGGGGGGGACGTCAGCCGAAAAATTTTTCTCTCCGATTTCGCTGGAAACATCCTTCCTAACCCAAAATTTCACGTAGATTCCGAATCTGGCCTCCGTTTTCTCATCCGATGGTTCGTTTGGGCGCTACACACCAAAACGTCCCAAATTCTAACTCTGTCGTTTTTTCGAAAAATGTTGAAAATTTTTTCTCGCCGATTGACTTGAAACTCACCATACAGATAAAGAATTTCACGCTGATTCCAAATCTGAAATCCGTTTTCCAATCCGATGCTTCGTTTTGAAGCTAGAGCCCAAAACGTCCCAAATTCTAACTCTGTCGTTTTTCGCCAATGTCCCAAAATCTTAAATGGCGTCTCACATCTAAACGAAGACAGATAGGAACAAGCCGATTCTTTCACTGAATTTTTCTCACTCTTAGCTTTCAAACGAGCTATCGCACGACAAAATCCGTCCACTAGAAGCCAAAATCGAAGCAAGCTGTCCAGAGGGGGGGGGGACGTCAGCCGAAAATTTTTTCTCTCCGATTTCGCTGGAAACATCCTTCCTAACCCAAAATTTCACGTAGATTCCGAATCTGGCCTCCGTTTTCTCATCCGATGCTTCGTTTGGGCGCTACACACCAAAACGTCCCAAATTCTAACTCTGTTAAAATTTTGAAGAAAAATTTTTTCTCACCGATTGCCTTGAAACTCACCCTACCGATGCAGAATTTCACGCTGAACACGAATCCGACCTCCGTTTCCTCATCCGACCACTCCTTCCACTCGAAACAACCCATTTTACAACCCAACATTCAGCACGAAAAACATCACACACTATAGCCTCAAGACTAATCCTGGCGGTCGCCCAAGTCCACCACGACACTCAGACCCGAAGCACCACGGCGGCCGACCACGACACTCTGCCGTTCCAGAGGGGAGGGGGAGGGGGGGGACTCAGCGATGGCGGCCATCTTGCGCTATCTGGTATTTGTCACTTCCTTACTACTTATCTATTGTCTCATTTTTTGTTTCTATGATTTTAATATAAAAATATAATACGAAATTACTCTTCTTTTTGTTTTTTGTGCGGTTGATGGATGAAAGGACAGATGGACTTACTTGGATATGAAACAATTATGTACATAATAATTCATCTTAATGACTTGGACTTTGTCTTGAAGTATTTCTCCTTGTTTTAGAGTGCCTTGAACAGCAACAGACCGCGGCTTTTAATAGAACATTATCAAAGTGTGTTTATTTCTCTTCTATTGGTCAAAGAAGAAAAAGGAGCGATGATCTACTACGCTATGACTAAAAATTAAATTATCATGGCAAAACTCAGTAAGAAGTAACTCAATGTGGCATTGACAAAAATTGAAACCCATCGTCTCGATTGGATTTCCAAAATGTTCGCAGGTTTAACTATTACAAACGTAGAGTAGGGATTTATAGGTAGAATTTACTCAAAAAAGTATATGTAAATAGTGAAGATTTTCATATGAAAAGATTCAGTTCTTTGCTTTGGTTTGGTTGGTACGGGAGGTTCTTCATTGTTTAGCAAAATCAAGAAAAAGTTTGGCGCTCCCAAGGTTATGACGAGGATTTTATTTTAAAATTGTATAAAATACACTCGACCGGTTTCGTCGCGATAGGAAAGTCTCAAGGGTGAGGACAATCTCAACCTTTCATACGGCCTTTTTGAGTTAACAGTGTAACAAAATTATTCGGTTTGCTCGTCCCGGGAAGAAAACGGGATCTTTGAGATCACGTCGCAAGTTCTTATTTGAGCTGTCCGCTCTGCTGCGACAAAGCACGGAATCCAATGGACTAAATACATCTGATGAATCATTGCCAAAATCTCGTAAGTTGTCGTCTAGACAAAATTGCAAAGTTCTTACCAGCTGTAGGAGAAATCATGCATCTTCACTTTGTGTGTACCTGCGATAGACCTTGTTGTAGGAAATGGCAAATGTATGCGAGAAATGTTTTCTGTCATAAAGTTTCTGAAAATTATATGTTTACGTTTAGCAACTTGTTTTCATTTTACATATAGTACGATTTGAGTCAATTGACTCAGTTCGGCTGTTCAAGGGGTAACTTAGAATAAATGTCCTGCTTTGCGAAGATAACAAAGCAAAAATTATTTGCGCTATCTCAAATTATACTACATCCCAAAAAAGTAAAAGTCACAAGATAGCTTGAAATTTGGTTGAGTACTTACCACTATAAGTACTTATTATAAAATAGATTTGAGTCAATCGACTCAGTCGGCTTCTAGTGTTAAGCTGATTTGCAGGGGAATTTCATGATCAGCATTATAATGGAAGTCCTCATGCAAAAAGTCGAGATCTTATTCGTGTTTTCTTGGCTGAAATTTAAGTTTTCAATTCAATTTTCAGCAGCATGATTTCATGATTCACATATTTCATTTCTTGAATCTGAACAGTGATGTGGACCCGTTTACATCTTTCAAGGTTAATTGAAGTCTTTGATTATGTGTTTTGCTCTGCCATGCAGTGGCAGGTTGCCTGTGATATGATCCCGCTTAAGAAAATGCTCTTGAGGTTGAGCATGAAAGTATAATAGCAGCCCATTGCTAATTTAACAAACATTAAATCTCCAAGGCTGTCATGACACGGAGAATCTGTAAAATACCATCATTCCTCCTGCATTACAATTATAGTGATGCAAATGGAAAATTTTCCAATTTTTTTTCGGTGATTGACGTTTTTGCCTTTGTTTTGGAGAATTGTTGCAGTCGTTTGAAAAGACTATGTAACATTCAAAGTCCGAAAACTTCTCTATCATCCCTGTATGTTAACTTTTGGAACCAACTGCACCCTCCATGTCTGTTTCAGATCTTCCAACTGAATATCAGACATTAAATGGATTTCAGATTTCTCTAATTGAATTTCAGATATTTGTCAGAAACTCAACTTTGAAAGGATCTTATAGATTCAACTATGGAGAATCTCCAATTCATCTGGAAAAGTCTGAAATTCACAGATCTGAAATCGATGTGGAACTATCTGAACCATCTGAGCTAGAAATGGAAGATGTGTCCTCCACGAAGATATCGGACATTACCCCATAGAAGTTAGAAGCTATCATATAGATTTTCTTATACTCATCACAGATATCTTTAGTTTCCAAATATCTCACGAGTTTACACTCTTATCTTCCAATATATGGTCGCTCATGTATAATGCTGTGTTGGACTGGGTGCTTGTGCTTCACATGTTCATCAGCACATGGAGAATTTGTATCATTGCAATCACGGCTGCATAATGAAGCTTAACCAAAGCTAAACTTTCAAGCCATAAACAAGCTCCCATAATAAAGTGCTTTATTTTTGCTCCAGATCTTTCACAATGCATGAAATTATACCCCTATCGTAAAGGAAAAAAATTCACGTTGTCCCAAAAGATGTCTGTGTTATAATATTGAAAATGCCGACAAATTGCCACAATTAAGCCACTGGTGGCAAAGGAATGCTAAAAAATCCGCGGACGGGATTCGTATTGCTACGATTTTTTTAATCGAAATGATATGATGAAATCAAGAGTTTTAGAACAATTCTATTGATGTTTCTATGCCTCGGCTGTGATAGAAAACGTAAAAATTATATCACAAAAATTCAATTTTTTTCATTTTTCAAAATCGGTTTAATCAAAATGATGATCAAGATCACCACTTTTAGACCCATTCTATTGATGTATATGCCTCGGCTGTAGAAGTGGTCAAAGCATAGGGCCTATCACAAAAAATCAGAACTTTCAAAATTTTCCAAAATTTTCCGGAAAAATTTCATCACTAATTACAATCATGATCACTCAATTCCGTGGCAATTTCTTCAAAACTGCAAAAATTTGCATATCTCACATTTGGTAACAAAGTCATAGAATAAGTATATTAGGTAGAGTGGCAACTCCGCATTTATTGAATGCCCAATGTGTACACACTTTCGATTTTATTAAATGAACTCGAAGAGGATACATGTTGGACGTTGTCCAAATGTGAGATATGCAAATTTTTGAGGTTTTGAAGAAATTACCACGGAAATGACGGGTCCTGATAGTCATGCTGAAGGAATGATAGTATTTTACAGATCCTCCGTGTCATGACAGCCTTGCAATTACTCAATCGCACTGATGACATTGCATTTGAATTGCTTGTCTATGTGAAACTTACTGTTGATTGCGCTTTATTGACGTCAGCATCAGAAAACTACTGATCCAAACTGTTATTAGGGTAACTGTGTGATCGGAAAAAAGTTGTATGCGGGTAATTTAGTCATCAACAAACTTGATCTTGATAAAACAGTTCGTGTGATTAAAGTAGATTTGCGGAAGGTCTAATCACCATCCAGCAAGGAGTCGACTGTCGGACCGGCACCACCCATTTATTAGGCTATAGGGCAAAGGTTGAGAAAATCGACATTCCACGTCGATTAAAAAAGAAAAATTTGCAGGAAAATTTATTAGAAAATAAAAAAGTTTCAAATTTCATCGATGAAGAGGTGAAGAGTCTTTTCGGGAAGAATAACAAAGATTTCATCATCGTCATCCAGGAGTTTTAGTGTCTTCTCCTTCACTTGATTGACTTTGTAGACATTTCCATCGGCATCTGTGTATAGTCCCACCAATCCTCCTGTCGTGAACAAACGTCTTCCACCTCTTGAAACGCCGATCTCCTGCGATATTCGCGTCCTCTGCGGTCTTCGTCCAAATTTCTTTGCGACAACATTTCGAAGATCTCCAACAGTTGTCGGAGTTGGGAGGTGGAAGGTGCAGCGATGAGGAAAGTTCTTCCACAACAGATTGAACGTCGCTGCAAAGAAGAGAAAATGTTTTGAAAGAATTTGTTTTGGAAGTTCTTCTCTTCTGTTAATTGAATCATTTTTCACATTTTATAATTGGAAAATTAACAGAACTGCTGATTGTCCTGCAGAAGTATTTTCTATTCATTTGTTCTTTTAATTCAACAACTTTCTTCTTCTCAAATGAAAAATAAAAGTTTTTCTATTTCATGAAAATGTTTTCTTCTATATTCAAATTCTAAAATTAAATTAAACAAATTCAAAACGTCGACTGTTGTTGAATATTCATGAAAATTTCGAAAATCGAAGAATAAACAAGAGAAGTCGACGTAAAACTAATTTCCAAAGTTGCTGAATAATTTTCAATCATTTTATTGCAGAAACAAAATATAAATTCATCAAAATAAAATTCTAATAACAAAGAATCAGCGGATAATAATAATCCTTGAAAATTAAAGATAAAATAGAAGAACGATTGAAACGATTTAAAAAAGAAATTCTAAAATTTGAGAAAAAATTAAGGAAATTACAAAATTTAAATTAAATTCTAAAATTCCTTGAAGACAAAATGCTTCATAAACTAAGAAAATATTGCAGATATTCAATAACAAATATTGATGATAGAACATTGTTCTCTTAGTTTGATATAAACCATCATTATCATTCAAATAAAATTTCAATGTTATCTATCAAAAAACAATGTTCAACTATTTTAAATCGGAAATAGCAAAACTGTCGGCAGAAGTTTCGAAACTACCTGCTAATTAATTGGTTCAACTTTTATGATTATAATGAATTAATATATCGAAGTTTTATGAAAATAGTGGACCACGTGCTAAAAACTGCTAAGCCACTGGAAGCAAAATTGACAACAAAAGCAAAATGTTGAGAATTTATTCAAGTAGACACCAACTGTTTTCGATCGATAGCAGGTTTCAATACTCAAAACCGACGAAATATTTGTCAATTTCCAATAAGCTTTTCCTCTCATTTATTGGAAAAATGAAAATAAATAAAACATTGAAAAATAGTGCTAAAAATAACGCCGCTTTAAAGCCTGAATAAAAAAATCGAAATAGTCATTTCAAGTCCTTGAAACACTTATTCACAACTCAAAGCTATTTACTAGAATTTCAGTGATAATTCTGACTTACCTTCAACCGTAGGTCTTTGTTGAGGAGAAGGAGGAAGCGGACCAGCCGTTGCTGAAGGTTTCAGTAGATCATCTGTCAAAATAAAAACAAATTCATTAATCCATTGAACCACCGAAATTTTAGCGTCATGATATCATATAACACCAAAATGTCAACAGACTCATGCATCCGTAATGTGCTTGCAGAATCAACGCTGATACTAAAACTACAGTGATTTTCTGCAGAACTGTGTATTCAGACGGAACAAATCATCAGTGTTGCCACTCGCCTTATTCACATGAAAAACGCATCCGGCGAGTGGATATGACAAATGAACGCTTCATCGCATGAAATTCTTGACAGCATCTAACAATCAACACAGACCACTTCAGAAGTAATTGCACAAAAAGGTTAACCCATTTTAGAATGTAATTTTCGTGTTGAAGTTCTGATTCAATTTTGACAAACGACATACTTCTATATGGCTCAGAATGTTGGACGATGACTTTCAAAGAGGAACAACTTCTGGAAAGGAGAGAAATGAGAATGCTAAGAAGAATCAAAGGAGTAACTCTACAGGACAGAGTGAGAAGCAAAGTGATAAGAAAGGAGCTTGGAGTGACCCCTATAGTGGAAAGAGTGATAGAGATCCGAATGAGATGGTACGGACACGTCCAGCGAATGGAGAAGACCGACAAAGTGAGGGCGACCATGGAACAGGTGGTTTTTAGGTTTCGTTGAATGCACAAAAAGATACAATACAAATGAATTTTGCCGAAATAATGTTGTTGAAAAAGTCTGACATGATTTTTCAATGATGAAGAGGCTTAATCTCAATAAATTTTATATCATGTAAAATGCATCGTTTAGTACTTTGAATTAGCAGAGTGTTTAGTTTGTGTCTGGTCATTGTGGTCAGCAGACTTATAGATATGAATTTCTGGTCAATTCATTCACCGATTCCTACAGAAGAAACTTCGCAATACATAAAAGTATGATTATCACCATTGAATCAGGCTCGTGATGAACTATCAGATGATACAATATTTTTCGAATTTCCACAACATTTGGTACAATTTCACTCAATTTACACTTTTGTCAAATTCTAAGCTACTTTCGTGATCACGATGTTTTTAACGGTCAACTGCACACAACTTAGTAACTTTTGATGTATTGACGCTAGCATTTTCAGTTTGGGTTCAGAAGAATGCTGTTGTCATCAGCTCCAAGAATATGTAAGTGTCATAAAAATCGGCCCATCCCTTCATTGGCAAACTTCAAATTTGTTTTATTCCCATACTCGGTCAATGGGTGAGTCATCATCTCCTTCACTTGAGGTCAGATTTCGAATCTCGGATCAAATAGACGAGGGCTTGTCTCGTCTCTGCACCTCCTCTTGTTGACAATAAATAATAGCATTTCTTCACGCTGTAGGAATGCTGACTCTTGCGTTCGATGATTGGATCGACAAGACACAAGAGCAGCTCATCAATGATGACAAGACAGTGAGAGACGCGAGGACCGACATGATGTCTGAAATACCACTGTGGAAGCAACAAAACAATCACTAATTACAGTACTTCATTCAACCCATCAAGGCCCATTGATCCATATTTGGACAAAATGTTTAAATGTTTCTTAAAAAGAATTCTGGCATTATATTTAGCCATACTAGAATGTTTACGGCAAAGAATGACTGCAAAAGCATATTTTCGTACATTTTTGTTTTACTTCATCGATGATCATGCTACGTGAATTTTTTGAAAAATTGAAATTCTGATCATTTTTCGATGCTTGGTGATCTCTTCGGATATGTTTCGTAAAAGTAAGTTACTTGATTATTACCCTGATGTAGATACTGAGACAGCTTTTACTTCCTAAAAACTGTTATTTCTGATAGTAATTGATAATTTATCTAAATTGTCCGATATCGGAACAATGGGCCGTTGTGTGTAACTATTTTCATTCGTACTTCCAGCATGCCTTCTACCTGAGGATGTCGCAGCCGCTATTCTAGACTGCAGTGATGACGAAGATTGTGATGTAGTCGTCATTCCACCTGATAATGACTGCAATTCTGACGAAGAGGCAGTTGATGATGAAAACTTAGACAATGTTGAAATAAGTGATATTTGCGGAACTTGCGAGATACATTGCAGTGAGCAAATATTTTAGTGTCATAGAACCAACCTAAATTAGACATGTGTGCTTGACACTGTACTTTGCATACTTCAGACATGACAAATTAGCAGAAATAACATATTCAAAGAAAATGTTTCTCAGCGGTGTCGAACCACTCACTTGAGAGGAGCCTGATAGAGCACTTAGCCCCTGGACTACTGTCTCACGCCAAGAAAGAATGCAGTGCATCAATTTTGTTGCAGCCATATAAATCTAAAAATAGACCTCCACGTGCGCGAGTTGTCTTGCTCATATTTTGACCTGCACTGAAGACATGTGACTGAAGATTGTGAGCTTGCTTCGCTTGCACCGAATGAATGAAATCCTTTCTAGTTGTTCTCAGATGCATGTACGCTACTATGCAAGCATGGTCTACATATACTTGTTCTATAACTTTGAATGCGGATGCTAGTAAAATATAGTACATGCTAGGCTGCAATAAATCAGTGAAACTTTTTCTATTTTTACTTTCAGCAATCAAAGATCACGTCTTCTGTTGCATTTCAGATACCAACGATGAACCTGCTGCTCCCACAACTTCGAAAGGAAGGAAGGAGTTACCAAAATGGACGGAGAATATGGAGACGTTCGTTGACCCTATCCCAGAAAGACATCAAGTCACACATATTGTGGAATCAAATTAAGACACGACACAGTCAAAAAAATTCGAAGGATCCAGGAAACGGAAGACGCCAAAGTTAAACAATTACCCAGTGGAGAATCTTGTAAATAATTAGGTAATTAAAAGTCATGAACGAATGAATACAAATTAATACTGACAACATAGAGTAACCTACTCTAGTATAGAACAGGTACTGAAATACGTATAAAGGCAAGTCTACTCAACTGAAGACGGTAAGGGAAATAGATTAATACTTATAAACGATTTAATTTTTATCAAATAAGAACTGTAACAAGAGTTCGTCATGGACCTGACGAGAAGCTAACTAAAAATAACAAAAGGTGAAAATTAGAAACTTAAAAAACCAAAATTAAGTTTGCTATGTATGGAGTCATCAGGGAGGAACCATGTGGCTGCATGAAGCAAGGTTTCGGCCCCTAACCTCCAACCTATACCACATGGCGGGGCCAGGCCAACCATATCGAATGTACGATGTGGAAGATCTCTCCAAGCCTGAGGAAACATAGCAGAACCTAACCGAAAATAAATTTTTTTAATATATTAGGACAAAAGGACGCTCTTGAAAACTAGAAGTGGTTATCCTTAGCCCAACATGCCAATGATGGATGGCATCTGGCGGGGCGAAAAACAACCAAACTTAAAAACGAG
This sequence comes from Prostheceraeus crozeri, assembly GCA_907163375.1. Classification (NCBI taxonomy): domain Eukaryota; kingdom Metazoa; phylum Platyhelminthes; order Polycladida; family Euryleptidae; genus Prostheceraeus; species Prostheceraeus crozeri. The sequence continues at coordinate 18,815 of CAJQUW010016945.1, read as the reverse complement.
GAACCTATTCTTGGAGAAGGACTTAATGCAAGAATTAACTAGCAAATTATTCTTATAACCCCGTCCTTTAAAGATATCAAAAATGCCCTTAGCTCTTGATATGAAGGCGGAAGCATCAGAAGAAATCCTAGCGAATCTGATGAGTTGGGCAGCAAAGATGTTTAAGCCAGTGTTCAAAGGCATGTTACTCTCGGGGAAAGTATACAGCACCACTGGGAAGCTGAACTCATCAACCTTATGGTAAACCTCTGTGATGTATTGGCCACCATCCTCGATCCTGATTTTTACATCCAAATAATTAACACATTTGTTGTTGTCCCCGCTTCTGCTAGCCAAGAGATCTACCGGGTAGATTTCAGGAAGGATCTTATCAAAATGTTTGAAGTTAAACACACAAATGTCATCGACATACCTAGTGGTACGAGAGAGAAGTTTTGCTAAGCCAAATCTCTTACTCGCTAGGAGCCCCCCTCACAAAATTAAACTCCCTGTAAGCCAAAAACAGGTCAGCTAAGAGCGAGCTGGAATTCCCACCCATAGGTATGCCTCGAATTTGCTTGAAGACAAGTCCCCCGAAAGTGACAAAAGTGTTATTCAGGATAAAACTTATTGCATTAAGGAATTGGGTTTTGGACCAGCAGTGATACCCTCTGTATTTTTTATTCGAGAAGAAGGTTCTATAATAGCCAATGCAAATAAAGCTCTTGGAACTGCTAAAAATTAACTCACATAAGTCTTTCAAGGACTCCATAACCTGGTCTAAAGTTTGTATGTACGTAGAAGTCTTTCCTGAGCTTGCCAACTTGTCTGTCGTGGAAATTTTCAAGAAAATGTTCCCATCTGATATTGTTGAATTGGTTGCCATTGAAACAAATCGCTATGCAAATCAAAAGAATGACCATGCCTTCGTCACGACACCTGATGAAATATGGAGATTCATCGGCATACTCATCCTACGTGGCTTCAATATCAGGAGAAGCCAGCGGCATTACTGGGAGACATCTTCAATGGTTAGTTGTCCTATTGTTCAAAATTGTCCAGAGAGCATTTCAAAAAACTGAAGTCATATTTCCACTTTGTAAATAACGATGTTATTTCTTTGAATGAAGCGAATTCAAAGAATAGAATGTTCAAACTTCAGCCAGTTATTGATCTCCTAGACAAAGCTTGCATTCAGTTTGGCACCTTTGAGCAGGATGCCTGTATAGATGAGCAAATGGTTCCTTACTATGGACACAACTCGATCAAACAGTTCATGAGGGGAAAACCCGTGCGATACGGATACAAAATTTGGATGCTGTGTTCATCCAGTGGTTACTGTTATCAGTTCGATGTCTACTGTGGAAAGAAGGACAGAAATAGCGATGGACATACTGATCTTCCGTTGGGATCCAAAGTCGTTTTAGATTTACTTGAATGTGTGCCTGACAAGAGAGCAATCAATGTTTGTTTCGATAATTTCTTCACGAGCTATCAACTCCTCAAACTGATTGACATTCAAGCAACAGGAACAGCAAGAGTAGATAGAATGCGATTGGGATCCAGGGAACTTCTGCCAAAAGATGCCGCTCGAGGTGATTTTGTGTACCTATCAGATGGAAATGTGAACATGGTGCAATGGAAGGATTGCAAAAATGTGTGCGTTGCCTCAATTTATGATGTAGCTAGCTAGTGTCTCCAACAAATTCATGTCAACGAAGGGTAGTTGGACAAAAAGAAAAGATCAGTGTTGATCAATCGCGGATGTTTGCGACATACAATGCACGAATGGGCGGGGTCGACTTGCTGGACAAATTGATCAGCCTGTACCGCATTCGTCTGTATTCAAAGAAGTGGTACTGAAGACTGATCAACAACTTCGTCAGCATTTGTTGTGTAAATGCGTGGGGTGGAGATTGTATCTCAATCTACACAACATCCAACCACAAAAGTTTCCCTTGCTACAGTTTCTCCGGGAAATCTCTCAGACACTTCTTCTCTCGACGAAAAAGCCACTGACAGGCCCTCGAGTAAAATTGCCGGAATGCATTCGATTCGATGCACTGGATCATTGGCCTATGGAAAAGCAGCCTCAGAGACGATGTGCACTTTGTAATAAGAACACTACATACAAATGTGAAAAGTGCGATAAATACTTGCACATCGCCTGCTTCAAAGATTACCACATGAATTGATGTTGCTGTCTTAGTATTATAATCTTAGTATAATAATATTATTATATATTATAATAAGTAATAATATGTATAATATTCCAGTGAATAGACTCACTGGAACTCTTTCTATCAATATTCTGTAACGTTTCCACATAGAAGAACTTACACAGTCTACTTTAAACATTTCTGATGATTGAATGTAAAATTATACGTGAAGGCCCATTGTTCCAAATAAGGACAATCGTGTAAATCTCAACCAATTATACAAATACCTCAAATTTCAGTCTTTTCATGTTTTACAGGACCTAAATTGATAGTAACCAAAGAATCTTTAATTAATTCACAATGATTCACATAAGGGGCCTTGATGGGTTAATTAGACAAACCACAGTTTCTGGTACTTCTATTCTTCCCCCATGTTTTCCAATGTTCCCAAATTCATCGAATTTTGTCAAACTTAAGTCACATTGGATTTGGAATAGACTTGATCTGTCACTGAGTGATAGCACAACAACACTGCGAAGTCTTACTTGACCCCTGTGATGAGAGATTGGTCCCTTGGATACCCAGTTAGAATACAAGATACAGCAGCTGTGCTGTGATCATGAACTTTGTGGGTTTGTTGTCTGCAATACAGCTACTATGAACGGAAAAGCAAATGCTGGGAATTTTGCACACAACGCTTTTGCGACGGTAGTGAGGCTGCACTTAGGAGTAAGAGAAGATCGCTGACGATGCAACACTCGAGGGTTGAATATGGGAGAACAGAAGTACCCAGTTTCCTATACCAAGTGTCTCGGCTGACCAACTGAATATATTTAGTAATTAGTTATCAACTGGCGATTAAATTTGATGACAATATACAAGAGATGTAGGATTCTTTTGGACTGTGCAAGGATTTAGGAAGCGGACTGATACTGTCACCTCATAGCACAGAGTGGCACATGGCGAAGATTGCGATGGTCACGTGTATACAAGTCAGCTCGTATAAGAAGGTTTTCGTAGAGCCACAGATGTCCCACACTGGTGACATGTTGACGGAAGATAAAGATGACTGTCTCAATAAGCAGACACTTTGTGAATCAGTTTAATGCAAATATTGTCAACATTTGTTTAAGAGATGGTAAATCATAGGCACAACTCCATCGTCTAACAACACCATCCAAGCGTTCAAATTTACAAAAGTGCTTCTTTTTCAAGTCGCATATGATAGGCCAACAGAAAGATAAACGCGAATATACCAGACCCATACATGTCTGCCACACAATCATTAACTTTCAAGCGCTTTACTTGGGACATGATCCTGCGACATCTTTTGTGCAAAAAAGAGACTTGATAATACCATGTCAAGTCAGCGCTAAAGAATATGCCAAGGATTTTCATATTGGTAACATCTTCAATCATTTCACCATTTATTACAATGTTGGTACATCTGCTAGGGTCAACTCGCCTAGAAATGGTCACACATTTGGTTCATTTACATGATGAGTCATATTCTTTTGAGTTACCCAATTACAAAAAGCGTCAACATCTTTTTGAAAATCTGCACTGCTTTTTTCTGACATCGGACAAATGAATAAGGGTTACATCATCTGCATACGAAATAACCTTAGATGTTTACATCCCCACAAATTAATTCTCATTTCCGTGAAGATCTTGTGAATAATCTAACAGGGTGGCGACCAAGACTGAAGTTTCAAATTCCCGGGCGATTTCATCACATTTCTAGGCTATTTCTTATATCGACTAAATTTTCTTTTCTAATTATATATCACTGTGCCTCCTTGTAATGCAATGATGTCTCTATGGATGACAGTTTGATACCTGGCAACCTCCAGATTTCATCAGTAAAAGAGTGTCGGTTGCGTGCCTGTTATTTCACGGTTTTTGAGGGGTCGTGGCAGATAATCTCGACAACTTTACCACAGAAGTGGAGGGGTTTTAATTCGAGACTTCTATGGTAAAGATGGAGGGATTTCTATCATAAATCTTCCAAAGCCACGGAATGACATGAATAGTGACTACATAGATTTTTCACAGGTTGACATGTACAAGATTGATATTAATTTCCCTAGGGCAATTGGTGAAAGCTTATGGGAAATACTTATTTTTCTAGCGAAATTCGGGAATCCTTCATTAATTAGTGGGATACCATGAAAAGCATGAATTATGACATTATAGGGTGATTAACCGATTAATGCAATCAGAGAAAAAATTAGACTGTCATCTATTGGAATTTTACAGTAGATTTCGACTGTCCGAAATCGAATGAGATATTGTATTCCACTGTTATATCAATATATTGAACGAGCATTTTTTTCTGTGTGGTATCTGTGCTATTTCTTCTACAACCTATTATGCAAATTACAGGGTGAGTGACATTCATTAAGTGGTTGTTCAGGACAGAGGATTTTCCGTTTCTTCGATATATTTTTCAAATTTTTCAACTTTATTCCAGAAAGCTTTTCAACTGCTCCGGAGTACTGACAAGCATTTTCTTTAAGCCCTTGGTAGGCCAATGTCTGTCTCAAAAAGGATAAACAGAGAGATATGAGGTTAATAGCCTAGCTATCTAATGTAGTTGCCGTCTGGCTACGTTTGAGATACGTATGTGATATCTTTATAGATGAATTAGGAAAGGAATTGGTTTCACGTAAAAACTTCTTGACACGAAAGACACGTTGTGGACTTTCCTACCATTCAATCATTGTATAGCAGGTCATAGCAGAAGATGTCCTAATACTAGAGGGAGACGTCTCAACAGATTTCGTTTACGTTGTGATAGTGAGTGAGGGAGCTGAATGCATATAAGATTGCATTAATAGAGAAAATACGGAATATAGGAGCTGACAGAAAAAATCGTTTTTCGTTGGCGTTTCTTATATAAACAGGGTTTCCGCGGTTTTCAGGAGTTTCCACGAGCCCTCTAATGAAATTTCCGGAGGAGGTTTCCAGGAGGTTTACATAATTGGATTTGCAAACGGATTTTACATAATTCGTGATGTAACAAATGCTGGGTCTTTGCATTACATAAGCGAGGGATACAGCAACTGATTATACAGTAGCATTAACGCACGTTTCCACCCCAGCCCAGGGAGCCTAACAGGAGACCAAAAAAAAGACGGAAATTTTTTGATTAACATGAATGCCATTTTACATTTTTACGAGAAATAGGCATCCTCTGAACATGTACATAATCACAGACATTGTTATTCTTATACTGATTTAAAGCTTAACACGGGTTCTAGAGACATACAGGAACACGAAATTTTGGTTTGGGAAAATTCTAGCTGTATACAGATATATAGCTACATTTAATTTCAACTTAGAACAATATCATACAGGAAAAACGCACGAGACCAACATCATTACTCCAAATTTCTGCGAAGAAAATGTACATGCTCAATCCAAAATAAAAATAACAAATTTTCTATAAAACATGAATTTTCATTAAAAACAACCTCAATCGCACTGATGATGATGATGAACAAAAGAGTTTATGAGGAGTTGTCAAAGGCAAAATAAATGCTGAGGAATAGAATGGCTTGGCTCTTTATGTATTGCAAATTACTAACAAAGTACTGCATCAATCTTTCTCTGATCCTTTCCAGCTTCTTCAATTGGCATCTTCTTCCTCTGATCCTTTCCAGCGCCTTCAACTCGCCTCTTCCTCCTCTGATCCTCATCTTCTTCAAATCGCCTCTTCTTCCTCTGATTCTCGGCTTCTTCAATTGGCATCTTCTTCCTCTCATCCTGTCCAGCTTCTTTAACTGGCATCTTCTTCCTCTCATCCTGTCCAGCTTCTTCAACTCGCCTCTTCCTCCTCTGATCCTCATCTTCTTCAAATCGCCTCTTCTTCCTCTGATTCTCGGCTTCTTCAATTGGCATCTTCTTCCTCTCATCCTGTCCAGCTTCTTTAACTGGCATATTCTTCCTCTCATCCTGTCCAGCTTCTTTAACTGGCATCTTCTTCCTCTCATCCTGTCCAGCTTCTTCAACTCGCCTCTTCCTCCTCTGATCCTCATCTTCTTCAAATCGCCTCTTCTTCCTCTGATTCTCGGCTTCTTCAATTGGCATCTTCTTCCTCTCATCCTGTCCAGCTTCTTTAACTGGCATCTTCTTCCTCTCATCCTGTCCAGCTTCTTCAACTCGCCTCTTCTTCCTCTAATCCTCATCTTCTTCAACTCGCCTCTTCTTCCTCTGATTCTCGGCTTCTTCAATTGGCATCTTCTTCCTCTCATCCTGTCCAGCGCCTTCAAATCGCCTCTTCTTCCTCTGATCCTGTCCAGCTTCTTCAACTCGCCTCTTCTTCCTCTAATCCTCATCTTCTTCAACTCGCCTCTTCTTCCTCTGATTCTCGGCTTCTTCAATTGGCATCTTCTTCCTCTCATCCTTTCCAGCTTCTTCAACTCGCCTCTTCCTCCTCTGATCCTGTCCAGCTTCTTCAACTCGCCTCTTCTTCCTCTAATCCTCATCTTCTTCAACTCGCCTCTTCTTCCTCTGATTCTCGGCTTCTTCAATTGGCATCTTCTTCCTCTCATCCTTTCCAGCTTCTTCAACTCGCCTCTTCCTCCTCTGATCCTCATCTTCTTCAACTCGCCTCTTCTTCCTCTCATCCTGTCCAGCTTCTTTAACTGGCATCTTCAAAATTGGTTCCTTTCGCAAACGTTTCTTGTTTCTTCCTGCTGCTAGCGAAATCAAAGCTTGCTTTCTATGCTTCCTTCTGGCTTTTTCAGCAGCTTCAATAGCAATTCTTCTAAACATACTTCTGGCGATGGATTTTCTAGGTGTTATTGCCAATGTACTCAAGAACGCAGTTTTCCTTTGTTTCTGTGTCTCAAGGTTCTCTTGCCTTTTCATGTACGCACCTAGCATCTTTTTTACTAATTCCTTCGGAACAGGATCATTTCTGATTTCCTTCTCGATATTACATTTTTCATCGTCATTTAATATGCTGGAGTGATCGAACGCCAGGTGCATCAAGCCAGGTATCAATTATATGATATATTGCACATTTCATGAAGATTCCTTACAATCAGTTGTTTTGGAAGACCATTTGGGATGTGATAATCGATTGATAACAAATCCAACAAAACGATTAGAGCCTACCCTCATTAACGTAGTCACCAGAAGAAACTGAAATTGAACTGAAAATGTGACACTGCATTTTTAAAAAAACTGCAATTAAAAGGAAGTTGCGCGAAGCGCGACAATTTTAGATTTTCCGGTTAATTGGCATTACAAAAATACTACCAATCAAGTGACAGGGGACAGAGATTAACATGCATATTTCTGAATAGCTTTGAGATTGGGCGACGCACCTCCTACCTCACCCCCCCCCAACCCCTTATATTTTTTTGCATATTTGTACCAATCTCGAGAATATTCAAAATCATGAAAAAAAGACGGAAATCCGTAAAAAGACGGAAAATTAGGCTCCCTGCCCAGCCTTAAAACGAATCCCGAATGAATCTGATCAGTTCTTAAAATTCATGAACTCTGGTCCTGATAAGTAATTTATGATTTGTGACGGTTTATATATTTCAGGCACTCGGAGTACGATGTCCAAGTGTGACTCAAACGCACCTTTGATCAATCAGTCTATCCATGAAAACTCGTCGGTATTACTAAGTGCACAGGCCTCACAGCAAGTAAGCATGCACAAATAGGAGGGTTAACTTGCGATGGTCAATAAGTGCAAAAATTGGACAATGAAGATGTCTTTTTAACTTTTTGTTTGCTTTTTTCTTGAAGCTTTGTTCCTTTCTCTAAGTGAATTGAAATAAAAATCAAAAATTTAAATATTTTTTAAAGAAGCGACGCCATGAATTTCTTTTAGATCTCTGGGATTCGATAAATGGCCATCGAATTTGGAATTCTTTAGTCGAAGATCGAATGAATGCCCAAGAAGCAATGGTTGGGAAGACAAGCATCTCTTCGATTAAACTGAGTTTGCACAAACTCCAACTGATGAATTCTGATCCGTGCCATAAACGCCATTGACTAAAAAAACTTGAAACTGAGGAAAATTCAGATATTGCTATTTAATTGAAACTAATTTGATTTCTAGAGGCATCGATGTCTATTTGCGTCAGAGAGTGTGAAACACATTTTCATGAAGGACTGTGAGAAAGCCGTAATTCAGATCGGTAGTTGTGGTGTGTAGGCAGAGTAGTACTCAACATGTAGGTAGAAGAAAGTGTACGCCTTTTTTCGTACGTGTTTTCAAAGTAAGCCTTTGATTCTGCCCATACAGAGCAACTGAAGGAGTTCATAGTTCGCCACCAATAACGTGCGGGAAATTAGAGAAGCTCCAAAAAATAGGACAGGACAGATTACTAGAAATAGTAATAATAAGAAAAATAGGAGGTCTGTGGGGCCTGAGTACATGAATCGTAAAATCAAGACTAATTATTCAACAAAAAAGCCGCTCGACATATTTCATTATTTCAAATCCATATCTTCCGGTATTCAAAATGTTCTCCAATACATGACTTGTTTCTCTTACAGACTAAAGACTGCAATAATAAGAGCGTTAATAAAATTTCCTGAAGCCAATGACTTTGACAACGCCCTCAAGATGCATAGCTGGAAAGTTCTGTCACTATAAAATTAAGAATGTAAATGAATTCATCACATTTACTTTGCTTGAATAGAAAAGTGTTCTTAAAAACTTCTATTGATGAAGTAGAGATGCACGTAATTATCTCCCATAATCAATAAATTCCAGGAGTTTCCAGAACACTGGAAAACCGTTTTCGAAATTCCAGGATTTTCCAGGAGCGCGGACACCCTGTATGACTGACTTACAACTTTGTAAACAACTTCTGAAAAATTCTTATCTTTATGAGCAAATTCGCAACACTAATTTATCTGCGACTACATCCACACCCAATTGATGAAAGCGAAACTGATGGACCTCAAAAGTAGGCCCAGTTCCAACTCTGGTCTGCACATTAACCCCTTCGGTTTAGATGACCTTCTATACTGTCACCTAGCCTGGTCACTGACCTTGTATCAAGACACTTTCTTGTCAATGGAGGTTTTGTCCTTGTCCGTACATTTCGTTGCTCCACAAGATGCAGTGGTCGGCTTTGTGTTGGGTGCACAGGATGTTTGAGTCACGTGGAAATAGGCTATCTGGTCGAAACGTGCTGACCATCATTGCAAGTGTTCGTTATTATGTTACGTATCTCGAATATTCTCAAGATGAAATAAATGAAGAATTCAGCTTTTCGCTGAAAATGACTGCCCAGTTTGAAGAAAGGAGGTGACCATATAGCATGACGGCACTATACCTCATTTCTCATTTGGTTCGATTAAAGCTTGGAACATCACGCAACTCAGTGTATGTACAATCGAACAGCTATTGTACACACCCGATGCAAAACCTATAATGGATTGCATGCATCTTTTGGAATTACTGACCAATACAATCTTGATACTTTCAAGAGGCGTGCGAACCGGCTTCTGATAGGGACACCTGAATCAGATTAGAATATCTGCTATTTTGCTTTTATTTAAAATAATTCAATTTTTTACTTTTTTAATTGAGTAACACCTAGCTTCGTTCATGGCTTGTAGCGGTGCTAGGAGTGAAAATTCTGTAAAAAAGGCCCCACCCAACACTGATGTAACGTACAACAGATTGTGTTGAAAGAGTGAATTTATCAGACTTCGATATCTATGCATCTTATACAGTCTAAACGGAGATCCCTCCATCATTACCATAGAAATCTGGGATTCTAATCAATAAAATAGGTATTCAAATCAAGTTGGGCTTATTTTTGCTTACATTTTGCTTCGGCGTCTGTTCTTTTACTTCGTTCAGTTGTCAGTTCTGTTTGCAGCTGTGTATTAGTCACTTCAAGGTTCTTACATTTTGCTTCGGCGTCTTTCCTTTTGCCTCGTTCAGTTGTCAGTTCTGTTTGAAGCTGTGCATTCCCCACTTCCAGGTTCTTACACTTTGCTTCGGCGTCTTTCCTTTTACTTCGTTCAGTTGTCAGTTCTATTTGCAGCTGTGTATTCGCCACTTCGAGGTTCTTACATTTTGCTTCGGCGTCTTTTTGTTTAGCTCGTTCAGTAGTCAGTTCTGTCTGCTGTTGCCTATTCGTCTCCCACAGAATGTTGTTTTCGGACTTTAATGTCGCTATATCTTGACGACATGCAGCTTGAGCCTTCTCCAGCCGTTTGCTGTCTGCTAGTAACTTCAAATACTTCGCCTGAAGTGAGCTGAGCAAATCCTCGGTACTTCCATCTGAAATAAATTTAAAATGCAGTCAATGTCAATATTTAAAGTCGCGTGAAACTTTAGAAGGCTGGCAATGGCTTCAATCCACTCATTTGCATATGATATTTTTTTAACCCATTCCACTTGTGGAACATCGCTGGATTTTGGAAATATGTCTTTTTGAATGTGGGACATATGCTATTTTACAGTAAATAATTACAATGTTTGGCAACCTTGGTGTGTCTTGGTGTGATCTGACTCATTAAAATATCATATCTCTAGATTTTATGCGTACAATTCAATCAAAAAAGATTGGTTATGTTTTTCAATGTTCTATTTGGTTACAGCGATTTTTCAGCAGCTCTAATTAAGCAAAAGCAATTGATTGGTTTTCAGATTTTAGCTACTTATAATATGTATACCTCTTCATATAGGCATGCTGTATACAAAAATAATTCATTCCTGTTATATTTTACGAAATATAGTGACAAATTCAAAATGTTCCACTTGTGGAACATTGGCGCCTTGGGCCTATACAAATTATGTAGATCGCTGACAAAATATTTCGGAAGGATTTATAATGAAATATCTTGGTCTGCCTGTCAATCTGATATGAATAGTAATGTCTGCTAGTATGATAATCAGAATTAAAGTTTGCCATTTTACATATTTTGTTTAAATTCAAAAAATTGAAAAGCAGTGAAAGTTTTGTTTTGATCTGAATAAGAACGTCTTGTGACAAATATTTTGCTTCTTTACATGGTAAGTGCAAGATGTCTGTGCAACCTTCTAACTAATGCTGCCAGAGTTGATATATAGACAGTCTTGTGATTTCATTCTGCTTTATTTTATCTATAGGCTTATGTAAATAAAATATTGTGAGGTATTTGGCGGCATAGAACTTACCAAATTTATGCCCTTGCGATAGAGGTTTGACCTAATCTTTAGTTAAAACAATTATTAAAAAGAAATATGTCAATTATAACTTAAGAGTACATGTATATAATCTAAGAACTTAGTCTCAGTCAAAAAGGCAGATGAAACTATTCATGCAAAAGTAGTAAAACTGGAAAACATACACAGGTTCGAACCTGCTTCATCCAGATGCATCGCGAGCTTTAGCTCCCACGACTATTTTAACTCACAGGGATTTCCGTTCGCCTTTGAAGTGTACACTGGCAAATCAAATTCTTCTACCCCAGGTTCTCGCCTTGGTGAACAAGTGACAGAGCGACTCACACAGGGCATTGATTGTAAAGCAAACCATGTTCTTCACATGGATATTTTTTCCTCTACTAACATGTTTAGAGAACAACTTCAAGTAAACCGTCTACGTTGTGCTGGTACTGTCAGGCGCAACAGAATAGAAAAATGCCCTCTGATATCAAAAGAGGCGATGGCAAAATCTCAGAGAGGATCTCATGAAAGTTACAGTGATTGTTCAGTCGTGGTCTGCCACTGGAACGGTAATACCCCCGCTATAGTTATCATTCAAATGAGGCGTTACTCCTATCAGTCAGGCGACACGCTGGAGTCGAAGTGATAGGAAGAGAACTGCAATTCAACAACCAGTTATGATTGCCTCCTATAATTGTCACATGGGCGGAGTTGACCTATTGGACAGGTTTCTTTCGGATTATCGGCCTCAGCTGCGATCAAAGAAATGGTGGTGGCTAATATTCGCAAATTTCATCAATATGGGCATGGTGGCTGCTTGAAGGTTACAAAGACACATTCAAGTCAATAGGCCTACATCTCATCTGGATTTCCGAAGGTTAGATCTATATTTTGTATAATCTTATATTTTGAGTTAAAACTTAAAGATTTTGTTGTGTTACAAAATAAATAAATAATTAAGACGTTTATTTCAAAAAGCCGAATAGAAATCACGGGGTCTCAAGACATGAATACGAACATCAAATCAATTAATAAAATACTAGAACTTAACATAGTAATTGTCATAAATCAGTCAGAAAATATGAGGTCATCAGAAAATAGATGATATATACACATAACTTTACAATGTAAATCTGTCATTCAATAATTTGGCTATAGAGATGAAAAAGCTGTTACTGCTTATCGAAGTTGAACACAAATTGCTACAACCTAATAATAATGCACATAGACTTTTTAAGTTATCTTGTGTTTAGTCAATTATGCTCTCATTTCATCAAAATATGCGCGTGAAACATTCGTTTTCTTTCAGAGAAGTTGTGAGATATCTTCTGAGTCTTCTGACTGTTCGAGAAATTTGACCTGGACCTTCACGAACACCTGCCCTCTCCACAAGACTTGGAAATGTTGGTCATCTTCCAATACCAGCCGGTAAACAGGGCCACTGTAAATTATGCAAGAAAAACACGAAAATGAAGTGTGATACATGCAACACTTTGTTTCACACCAGTTGCTTCGTCCAATACCATCTCTGAACTCTGAAAGATGTTACTGTTACCTAGTTTCAAAAAAATACATTGGTGATTCTGTCTGTATTTTTCCTGTTTCGTTTACCAAAATACATCAAAATTCTTAATATACTACTTTTGCATAAAAATTAAAATTAGCGCATAAGCGTAGAATATCATTTTACCATATAAACAAATATGTCATATATAAGCAATCTGTCAAGTATAAACAAACATACAACGGCTTATATTCTTAAAAAATTCTTAAAAAATGTGTAGTCTCAAGGCGACAATGTTCCACATGTGGAACATCATCAAAAACGATGAAATGATCATTTATTTTCGGTATTTTCGTCATAAAGTATTAAAACGTGATTGAATAATATGGTTCCATTCAAATTTTTGATAATTACTTTCAAAAAAATTTGGCGCCTAATGGGTTAAGAGCCTGCCTTATGTAATTCGGAGAATGTAATGTCATACTACTAGTTGAGGAAGGTGTCTTCATTAAATTCAATTCAGTCATAGCTCTTAAATTTGTGTGATAGTACCACTATCGGTGGTATCGACTGTCCATTCTGTTTTGCCATAACAATAATATTAATAATAATATAGTGTATATTTCTCAAAGTGAATGGAAATCATAGTTGTACAAGAATGTAAATCAGCAAAGTTATGCACAAATAACTAAAAGGAAATCGCACCAATACGAGTAGATACACACACATCAGGACATGTTGATTTCATTGTCCATCAGTACAGTGGTAACCGGGAAAAATGACAATCTGCGCTTTTGAGTTTGGCAGAGAGAAACACAATAATGGCCAGTATAACGCAAACTAGTAGGTAAGAAATCCCGTAAGATGTGGTTGGCATTGCTTTTGATAGTTTTGAATAGCCTTCTACTCATTCTTTCACGTCTGTCTGAGATATCGTCGTCTACACCAGGTGGATCAGCTGAATTATGTGTATCCTCAAAGCCCAATTTTCAACACGCTGCAGTTTTAAACAGAGAGAATTCGGCAGCCTTACAAATACTGGGCACGCGTATTCTAGTAAGGAGCGTATAAGTCCTCTATAGATCGTCAAAAGATCATTTTCTCGGTAAAGTGTCAACTTTCTTTAAGACGTAGAGCCGTTGATTACATTTAGATACAATGCCAGCGATGTGGTCATGCCATGTTAGTCTGTCGTTTAATGTGACACCAAGCACTTTGGTTTTAGACACGACAAGAATGGGCAAATTTGGAGTGAAATGGTGGTTACGCTTCATACATATAATGGCATTCAGAGTCCAATGCATAGCGCAGAAGTCCTCTAGGCCTCATGTTGTGTCCCTTATTCTACAACTCATTCCATCACATGAATGGCTCTCATCGTCTCATGAGGGAATGCTTGTTTAGGCCGCGAATGTCCGCCGAGGTTAAGGAGTTTATATCAGGAGTATTTAGAGTCATAATAAATGTACTACATATTATAGGCTTAACACGCAATTAATTACATGTATTTCTTGACATCACAAAACCGGGTTTATAGAACATTTCAGATTGGAGTCCATTCCTAGCTCGATTCTACAAGTCAAAAACTGCATTGTGTCAAAATCCAATGCTTGTATCACAATTTGAAATATTTTATCACTAAGTATCCTCACTATCATAATCATGCGTGGCTTCAGTTATTTGCAATATGAAAGCACATGCGTTTCGTCACTTCAGTTGAGATAACACACTTTGACTCTCTGTTCGTCCTTGTTTCTCAAAGTACGAGTGAAACAGGGTAATATGTCCGTGTCTAATTCAATCTGAGTTAGCCTGACTACGGTAATGTTCTTCATATGAAGATAGCTATACGTGCTATACTGTCAAAGATCTTGGCTAAGCGTCAGCAAGGACATCAAAAGGAAGAAAGGCTCTCAGTTTTGTGCACTATACTTCTAGTTAGCACAATTACATGCTTTAGAAATTGTGATGTAATTACGATTGAATTCGAGAAGACGAATTTGACGAAATAAAGCTGATGTGGTGACTTGATGTGATGCACTTCGAAGGATATCAAAAATAAGCTTCCGTAATATTTCGTTCAAACTCTAAACATGTCATTCTCATACGTGTAAACACAGAAACTTGCGTAAGTTAATACAGGTTCAGATCTGATGATGACAACTCACCTTCTGTCATCTCCGTATTCAGCGTCATCGACCGCATATTACAGCAGCTGATGTTGAGTAACTGCCCTTCGTCTTCATCTTTCGTAACTTGTCTTTTACATCCTACACAAATGTAGCGAAGACGTGTTAGTTCTTGTCTTGATACTCCGGATATTATCGCCAAATGACCAGTAAGATCATTGAAGTCTATCTTCTTGTTATCTTCGACACACCAACTGAATATCTTGTCATTCAGTGTAACTTTCAATTCAGGTCGAGAGACCTTCAACTGACCTTTGAAGTGAAACAATTCATCAGGACACAATAACCCATCTTTAGATTGGAAAAGGAAATCTTTTCCCTCAAACTTTCTTAGCTCCTTCTTCAGATGGCAAACATTTGACGTATCAGGTAAATGAGCTGCTCTTTGAGAACCGTCAGTCAACTCAACTGAAGTTGTATCTACTCCAGTGATAATGCATCATCTGGAATCTCCAGTTGTCTTATTGTTTTCCTTTTATCAAGACGAATCCCGTTGTACAAGAAATGTCAGATACTTGTATTTTCCAACTATTCTCTTTAGCCGGTAATGCGGTTTGACAGCGTAGTGTCGGCACCTTCCATTGATCATTATGCGAATGTTTCGTGTTCCAGGTGGCGTTGGAGCATCTGAGAGCTCAACAGACAATACAACCTTTTTCGATCCCTCAGTCGTCTCGCCCACTTCTCTGAGAGTGAAGTCGATATCGTAGATTTCAGTTTTGTCATCCGACCTAAATTCATAATACCCAAAGGCACCGAAGTGCCTCTGCCAGTTCTCCAATATTTGATAAAGTGGAGTATCCGCGGGAAATATGAAGATTTTGTCCCAATCAGGATTGTCAGCGGAAATAAAGACTTTCCAATGCTCTGAAAGAAGAGAAACATTTCATCAACGAACAATCTCACTGATCAGTTTTATAAGACATGAGGAAATTCTAACTGCAGCGGGAAATTTTGAATTCCAGTCGGATTTTCAGTGTGCAAAAAATTATTAAGTCGTGTCTGAATGATAGATGGCAATAAATCATTTTAATTCAGAATCTTATATCATGCCGTGTGGAGTACCTCAGGGATCAGTATTGGGTCCGATTCTCTCAGTGTTTATATGTCGACCCTGTCGCGTGTTCTTGTCAAGCATGGTGTGAAATATCATTTTTTGCAGATGAAATATTCATCTATATGTCTAACATTCGGAATGGGATTTGTAGCACAGCCAGTTTGATTGAAGACTGCATTGATGATGCATAACTTTGGCTCATTTGCAACAGACTTCATCTGACTGAGCTTAAATCTAAAGCAATTGTATTTGCTACTTCCAAGCACACACATTGCTCCATTTCTCACTTGGGATTGGTGAAGTCAAGTTAAAATTAGCAAAACTGTGAAATGCCTTGGAGTAGTAGTCTGGACTATGCACGGAAATTCAATGAACCCATCAATATGATATGTACAGCATGTTTTATTGAGATTCGGAGACTTTACTCTATTACACATTATTTGTCAACAGAGACGCTAAAGATCGTGACCTCATTGGTGTTTACTAGGCTGGACTATTGTAATCACAAAATCTGATTGTTTAAGCGCATCACTTTAGAAGTGTGCGCTTGAAGAAGCAAGAAGTGCTAGAAGTGCAAACTGATTCAAGACGATGGGGCACATGCAGGAACTTACCAAGTGGGCAAAAATTACATTTTTATCATACCGTTTCTACAATGAGTGTTATTATCATAAATTTTTTATATTAATTTCTCCGATCATTTTTAAAAAAATTAGCAGGCGCACGAAAAAACGTTCACAGACTATTTCTGTAGAACTTGACTCTTCTGTGTCTTTTGCCGTGTGTTCCTGTTGAGATAATCACTGAAATTTGCACATTGTTGGCGTGTTTAATGTTGAACTGGATGCGCATTACTTCGATTGCTATGGTGCTATGACAGAGATGTGGTCATTTCATAAACGCTACATGATCCAATGCTTCTTCTAGTCAAATACGAAAGAAGAGACGCCCTGTCTAATTCTGTGGACTGTGATAGTTATTCTCCTAAAGTGTGTCATTTAATCTTCTCAAGAAATTACAAAAAGTGCAAAATGCATGCGTGCAATTAACATCTAAAAGGCAATTCGCCGTGAGATATTGGCGAAAACCCTCCGAAACTGAAGTGGCTTTCAATTCTTCAGCGCATGGCACTGAAGTTTGCAGTTTGTGCTACAATCTTGCGATCACGTCAGTATATTTCCAAGAGACTTCAGACTTATTCCATGAAAAACTGCATGCTGGTTTCAAGCGTTATGGAAGGAACGTTTCTGATGATTAAGCTTTCTCTTAATTTTTCTAACTTCATCTTTTTGTGACTTGCATTTTTGCATCCGTTTTGCGCTGTGAGCCTCTTTATGGTACAGCGCTATATAAATACGGCATAATAACTTAGACCTATATGAAGATGTTCCAACGTTATACAGTGCGTTCATAAAGTCACTGTGCATCCAATCTCAGAAATGGATTGCCATGGCACTATAAAAAGTGAAGTTTCTTGTAAAAACTTCGACTTCTGCGTGATCACAAAATATCTATTTACATCCTACAAAAACATTTGAAAATGTCCACCTTATTCACGAATACATATGTCAATGCGACGTTTCTATTCCGGCGCGGTGATTCCTCGCGGGATGATAGCGCAATTTGCTTTGTTGGTTGCTTTCTCTGACTCCCTGTAGATTTCCTGACTTGTACCGTGACCTCCTGCTTTACCGCTACCACTAGTAAAAGTTCAATGCATTCAAGTTCGGGATCTCGGGTCCCCAAACTCTCAAAGATAACTCTTGTTTGGAAAATTCCTTAAATATTGAATTGAGGAATTGGACGGTATGCGCAGTTGCTCCATCGTTGCATAGAAATCAAGCATTCAAACTTTCATCGCACTTTTTTCGTCGGACGAGCGAAGCAAATAATTTGGTCAAATATTTTTGCAACTAGTAGTTGAATATGGCCAAGCATTAGGCATTCTTGACATAATAGAATGTAATGGCTTCTTGACAAATTCGAGGTGGGGTTTCACTGGACCTTGTTCGGAGATTCTGGCTATGACATGCATTGATGATGAAAACAAATTCATCGAAAGAAAGTTTATCGAGAACTTATTTTCACGTTTAGATGTTCCTTGAAACCAAACGTGTACAGGCTGTTATCATGATTCCCGGTGGGGTTATATTCAATTCATGATGCCAGAGCTGCGTGCGGATATAGCTCCTATGTTCTTTCTTATAGTAGGATGAGGCCGCCCCGAAGAGATAGACCCCACTTCTTGGGATATAAGCGACGGCATGGACTGCTTGGGCACTGGTCTACCTTCAGAAATAGCCATTGTTCAGGAAATAAACTTTTTCATAACGTCAGATTAATGGTCGATCTGAGGTGAAGGATCGTGCACCGAGTAGCTTTTCTGAACTCGTGATTGGCTCCATCACCATTTCGATGAGGAAATCAGATGCAGGAAAGTCTTTCTAAAAACCCCTTCTTCACTTCATTAGTATATTCCCCATTGGCGCGAAAAACATTTTTGACCAAGAAGTTTCTCTCTCGCATTGACAGCACCATGCTTAACTTTGAAACACAACGTACTGATCTTCAATGAGTTAGTAGTTGACAGATGTGAAGTTAAATTGAAATTCTAAATCATGCTGAATGTCGCAAGCTACTCAATTGCGCTTCTCAAACGAGCCAGTGACTCTGCGCATGTGATAGATATCTACAATTGTAAGATTACGACTGTTTTCTTTAGCAAAACAAAGTTAGAAGAGGTGCACAGTGACTTTATGAACACATTGTATATTACTCTCATACT
>CAJQUW010016944.1:0-139072 GCA_907163375.1 Prostheceraeus crozeri | reverse complement strand
TATTACACCACATTGCTACACAAAAATGATAGTGATGGATATTAGTGACCAACCTTCACAGTAAGACATGCATATATGTGAAACTTTCCATACGCAAATATTCCCTAAGCTAAGGTATTTCATCTCTACATGCTCGGGGATGTGTTGAGCTGCAAAGGAGGATCAGAGCGAGCGGTGCGAGCGAGAATTGCGTCCGCATGGCGCAAATGGAAAGATCTGGCAAGTCTCCTCAGGAACCGACACGTACCACTCAAATGCCGCGGACACGTGTATGGCGCATGCATCAGACCCGTGCTGCTCTATGGTGCCGAATCATGGGCCCTCACACAACACCTGGCCCAACAACTGCGTTCGTTTGACAGACGGATGCTGCGGTACATGACCGGTGTCTCACTCTCCGATCGAGTTGATAGCGCTGAAGTAGCAGGCAGGTGCGGCCTCAAACAGCTGGAGGTCGTACTCAGAGAACGCAAGTTGAGGTGGTTCGGGCACGTGAAACGGAGGACAGAGGAGCAGCCGATTCATCGCGTGCTGAACGTGGCTGTCGAAGGTCCCAGGCCACGTGGCAGACCAAGAAGATCATGGCTGCAGACCATCCAGGAAGACATGAAGGAGCTGAGGCTGACAGTGGAAGACACACAGGACCGCGCCCGTTGGAGGAGTCTCATCACGTCCAACCCTCACCAAGGAGGAAAAGCAGACGTTAAAAGGAGAAAGTAAAAGTAAGTAAGTACATGCGGCCCTCAGGGCTTTATTGGTTAATCAAGATTCTGTTTTCACTGTATAATAGTGGAAATGAGAATTCCATGATGATGTCTGTGACCGAAGGATTAGTTCCATTACAGACTTATTGTGCATGAGCATCTATGTTGCTGCAAATATCTGAAGCAGAAGAACAAGTAAACTATAACTTAACTTGATGTAGGTTCATCCAATAACATACGAGCATGTACTTGGGACTCGACAACATTCATCCTAAAATATACGAGCAAATTCTTGAAATTCGAACACACAAATAAGATATGTATACGTGCATACATGTAAAAAACATAAATATTGTCAATAATTTGCTCAGAGGCACACTAAGCAATCGCATTTATTCCGAGTGCCCAGGTTTGCATTCATTTAAATATCACTATTATGTCCTGAGTGTTAAGCAAGAATGCATAGCGCACATTTTTTACCCGACCAAGGTTTGACCAGGTCTCCCAGATTAAGAGCGAACACTGTAATGCAGAGTTGCAACTGGCATGGGCCGGGTCTAGATTTTAAGGCCAGTGGGCCTTGATTAGGATGGCATCTGTGACAGCATATTCACTTGAGCATATAACAGTGCAGTATATGAGCTTGAAACTAACTATGCATGCATGTCTAATCAATATGTATCGCATATTGCATGTTACACTTCAGTATATTCGCTAATATCCGACTGTATGCAATCAGAATATATTAAATAAAATGCGCTTGAACATTAATTCATTTGAAGAATTGAGAGTCATTCTTCAGGAGTACCCAATCTATTGATGGATTTATCGCAATTGAAACCTTCTGCAGCAACTAATCACTTCATAAACTATGGTTTGGATATTAGCTAGTTACGACAATAGAAAGAGATCGCACAATCGAGACTGTCATGTCCATGAATGTAACATGAAGATAACGCAGTATTAAGGTACAGGATTAGTTGAGGTATGACTGCAGCCATGTCACCGACTCCAACAAACTCCTACTCCTACAGCCAAATCAACGCAAGTCATCCGTCGACGTAGAAATAGGATGTGTGAAACACTGATGATAGAAATTGTGCTTCAAAATATTGGGTCTTCAATTTAGGAATACATAATTAGCCAACATGTTTCTTACTTTGTCGATCAGTTTCGCGTAGACAGAGTTTTCACATCGCACGTGTCAATAGTACAAGTTTGCTATGGAACTAAATTCAGAGATATTCGACGAAAAAGATTATAAATCTAGTTTGAAATCACTTTGTGTAATTTTGCCTTCAGCATGCCATCTACATGCAAATATAACACAACAGAAGGTCAATGTAGACTGAAATAATTATAGAGATCATCTGGTTGACAAAGGACTGTACATCAAATGCAGCAAATGCAAAGATGGATGAAACATACCTGGATTAGCCAGATGGTAGAACACACCTGAGATTAGCCTACAATTCAATGAGTAAGTTCATTATTATTTGAATAGCATAAAATGCATAGCAGCAGTGCAACTCGGTCATTTATTTAGTGCTTTGCTTTCTTCGTATTGCGATGGCTGTGATAAACATCGCTAAATAATAGCGTTCAGCAAAGAATTTGAAACGCTGGCGGAGTCCGGTTCCGCCTCTTAGTGCCCATCACGGGTGAGGGCCCGGTTACAACTCCGCTCTCATGTAAGATGAAATATCACAGTAGAACAAGCAGTCCCTATCGTGCCCCAGTTGAGAAAATGTCACTGGGTTCATTATTTCCCACTCATCATTCGCGATTGAGATGTGATCAAGGATGGTCTAGCCCACCCAATAAATGTAAGTAAAATTCATATTATCTACACGTAGAAACCATCAATTGGAGAATGTTAAACTAGAATTTCAAATCTTGTATGAGTGCATCACACATTCAGGATTTGAAGTTTGAATATAAAACATTCAACAACCTTTGTTATTCTGCGTATCAGGATATCTTGCTGTTGATCGATAGATAATACATGAGAGGTCGCAAATTTAGCTTGATGAGATTTCCACCGGGCTTTTGTGACCGGTAGTGCTACTTATTCAAAATCACGTTGCAATGCGACTATTGTGCTATAACACAATGCAAGGTCATCACATCTATGACAGATCAGCTTAATGCGTAATACATTAATTCCAAAACCAGCAACAGTTCCGCTTGCTGCAAATTACTTTGGTGTTTCCTAAAGGTCACTGATGAATAATAAAAGGATTACACGAAACACCTCAAGGTAATGAGTAAATTGTCAAGTATTGTAACTATAAAAGGCTGTTCAAATAATTCAACCTCCTAACAGACATCCTTTGTTTTCTCAAATTCGGCCAAAATTTATGATCGTAATGCAAGATAGATGAAATGAAAGCATAACTATCCACAATTTCGAAGAAAACTGACTCTTAGAATGGCACGTAATAGTGTGCTTTTTTCATATTTATTACGAAGAATCTCATTTGTGCATCAGAAACGGTTGATTTCCTTCACTTGCGCTGATATTCGCGTTTTTTGATTAAATGTGAGGAATTTTTTCACCCCGTACATCTTCTGGACATTCTTATGTACATCTTATGAATTTATGTACATCTTCTACATTACTTGTGAAGTTTCTACACATTGGCACGCATATTTTTGTCAGTATTTTTCCAGTGACAATTCCAAAGCAGAGAAACAGTTTCCATCTCTTTTTTCGGTCGACGATTATTCCAACAGCAGCTTCCCGTTTTATGATGATACTGACAGCAGGAAACATGATTTTTGCTGAACTGTGCTTGAAAATAGATATAAAGATTGCCAGCTTTCACGTGTATTCGACTTTCGAAATGGGAATTCAGAATTTTTTTTCCTTCTTCGTCAATTGCTATTGATTGGCATGAACGCTTTTCTTCGTATTCTGTAGATGATACTTGGTCCCAATTTTTAAAGCGAGCTATGTGGAGGCAGTTCCTATGAAACGCAAACGATTAAATGATCGGCTTTTGTGGGAAATCACCGACGTATGGCGAGCCCGGGCATACAGACACAAAATCGACAGAGATTATTTTCGAAATTGTAGTCCTAATCTTCTTGTATTGAGAAGTAGGCTGCGAATCTTCAGGAGGCTCCTATGAGACGAGGTGTATGAAACTTTGATTTGACTCCAGCGGAGAGTAAAAATGTTAAATCTTTCTGGATGAGTGTTAAATCCAAACAATGTATTAAAGCTCCCATCGCTTATTTCGCATTTCTGAAACACGTCTCGGTTGAGTCCGGTGAATGTGTTCCAGTGTTGGTACAGCGACCCATTGGAGAAAGTTCCGCTCAATTCTGTAGGCCTACATATCGTACAAAGGGGATAGGTTACCATAGGCCTTCATGCTACGGAGTTATTATAATCCACAACTATGCACTCTTTCTCTAGTGCTGAATCCTGATGGATTTCGACTTAACTAATAATCCATATATATGCATGTAAATAGTGACCTGACCATGGATTTGCTCCTTTCTGAAAGACAGAGTTGAATGAAATTGCTGTTGCAAATAGATGGCAACTTTCACGTCCTTTTCACTTGGTTTCTGGTGTGCCTCAGGGTAGCGTTCTCGGTCAACTTTTGTTGCCTGTATTTATGATATCGATACATGTCTTCATAGCAATGCAATTTTGAAGCATGCTGACAGCATAAAACATGATTTTTGCTGAACTGTGCTTGAAAATAGAGTTCAAAACTTCACAAGAAAATGCTCCCGTTTAAGTCTATCCTATACGGGGGGGTGAATCGCATTTTTCTCCCCCCCGTCGCATCTTTGCTGTGGACATAGCAACTGAGCCGCTCTATCTGCGCTTTTGTGACTGTTAGCTTTAGTGCATCGTCCAACTTTCCACTAAATATAGTTGGATCTGACCCCTTGGAAGGTAAAATTTGAGATCTTTTTGTATTTTGAAGTGTGCTTCAAGAAGGTCTAAATTTGGCAACTTTTTGCAGACATTTCGTGTGAACTTTCAACGAAGCGTCTCCACCTTCAATATAACTGCACTATTTGGTAGTCAAATTGTTGATAGTGGCAAACTAGCAGTAGTAAAGTTTGGAAATTTTTCTAATCATTTGAACTCCTTATGTGTCTGTAAGTCTTCTGTCTTCATAATAATCATATTTGAAGCCATCTGGTGGTAGAATACTGTTTCACACATATTGGAAAGTTTATTTTCTAAGGAAAATCTTTTACATTTCACATGCGCATAATTTAGTGGCTTTTCTTGCACAAATCAATCGTTATCAATCTACTCACTGAAAACTTTCTGTATATTCAAACAGTTTGACTTTGTAAATAGTAATTACAAAGGAGTTTTATCGCCAAAAGTCGGTAAAATTTCAAAATTATCGAAAATCTGCCAAAATATATGATTTCAAGTTTTGAAATTTCTATTCATAGAACGAAGATGAGCGAATTAGACGTTCATTCAATTGCAATCGTTTACGGAGAAGAGTCAAATGCTAATAGTGTAGATCAAATCTGTGCCCTTCATCAAGTCAGGGCAATTCAACAGACAGGTTGTGCGCCATCTCTGCGAGGAATCGAAGTCGGAGAATTTATTATTCGCTGTAAGATATTTCATAGTAATCTAGTAGTAGCCCTGATTGAGGATTCACAAGGGAACAGATAAAAAATTGACGAATGAATGACAGCAAGAATTGATCACAAAATTGGAAACTAGAATAAAGGAAAATAAATCTTACATTTGCATAGCTAACTTATATAAAAAAACCAGGACATCTAATAAATTGTGCTACATAGGCTTAGGAGAAGAAAATATGAATTATCAAGCAACTGCGGTTTTGCGGAATCTTTCTGTCCATTCGGATGAATTTTCTGAATGAGCAGCATTCTACAAATTCATAGATCGTCTTTCTTGCAAATCTTCAATATCTTAAACACCATAGAATTTTTTAAATTTCTCCTTGGTCATCTATGATTTTCAAATTTTGTTATCAATTCATGTGCGTAATTCAGTAGCTAATTTTTTTTGCACCCTTGAGAAGATGAACGAAACGTTTGAAAATTTCCGCTCCTATTTCCTGCAAAAATTGTCTATTTTGGACTCCGGCACTGCATCTACGAAATAATTCACATAGAAATGTCAATGACAAAGTAATCAAGAAACAGATTTTTGAAAGAAATGGGTAAAAACTTTGATGCAGTTCCGGACCATTGCAAATGCCACTGAAATCTAGACAATTTCCAGGACTCAAACATTCAAAAGTGATTTCATGGTTTCCCAGGCTCGGATGCCACTATCATTTAATATACATGTTCGAGAAGCAAAATTTCTGCTAAATGCAGTCGCGCTAATGCTTATTATGAGGCGACAATTTCGAAAATAAATAAAATCCTCAATGGTGGCCTTGATTTGAATCCAAATCGGCACAAATGATGACTGAGATGAAAACATGCGGCTAAATTTTGTCTACAATTTTTGATTTTTCAAGTAATTATGTTGAATCCGTTATTAGTTACATCATCAACAAAACATGCAGTTGACCAATAGTCAACGAAATCCCGAATGTTTTTGTTGTTGCTTACCTTATTTGCTATTTCTTCACCACTATTTCAAATTTTTTGCTTCTTATATTTTTGTCGACTGATACCAATTCCAAAGATTGCAACCCTTTGATATATATATTGGAATTATTTAATTGAAAACATATGGAATGCACGAGCGCTTTCTTTATTCTTCAGGTGCAAAGTGAAACACAATGTAAGATCATCATAATTTCAAATATACATTCATCATAGAAGTTGTACGCTCATTTATGAAGGTAATCTGCAAGACATGTACATGTACAGATTATATCTGGAATTCAATTAAAATGTCGACTTTTTGACGTTTGGGGCAATGATATAGTGAATAACTGGAAAAGATATTTGGACAGCTGTTTTATTATCAGGAGATTTGACGTTGAAAAGTTAAACCGATTTTATGATATTCTTGATGATCTTGATACTAACATTTCTTTCACCATGGAAATAAGTTACAAAGCAATCCCTTTTCTTGATATTCTCGTGATTAAAGAAGAAACTATTAATACACACTGACATTTACTATAAGACAATGGACACTCATCAATATCTAAATTTCTCCTCCTGCCATCCCTGCTTTGTTAAAAGAGCGATCCCTTACAACCTTGCGAGATGCATGTGCATGATTTGTAGTGATGATATTAATCGAAGGAACCGTCTGGACGAATTAAGGCAATTCTCATCCTAACAGGGCCATCCTTCCTCATTAATTGATGATAGCATTTCTTAATCTTTGAAGATTTACCGCTCATCACTTTTTCTTACAAGTAAAAGGAAAAATAATATTGATTCTGTCATACCTTCTGTACACACATACAACCCTAGAAACATAAACATTTTACCAGCTATTTCTCATGGAAATTCAATATTGAAAAATGACAAAACTAAAGAAATTTTCAGATACTCTATTTTTATTAATGGTAAACGACAACCCCGAAATTTGAAAAGAATTCCTTGTAAATCCGCATTTTAACAGTGATCAAACGTATAAAGTAGCCAAATGCAATGACTTGAGATGAGCAACATTTAAATGCCTATTTACGTTACTATTCCATGTAATTCATAGTCTTCCGCAACTATGTATTGGACTGAAAAATAGCTATGTTTATTTTGATAATGTCTTTTTTTCAGCAGAAAGATCACAAAAATGCAAGTAGTGTATACAAATACAAAAGGCATTCATGTACTTGACAACAACGAACTTTCTATCGACATTTTTTCAACAATAGAGAATGTGAAAAAGCAGAATGTTGTTAAATGAGAATCTTTGCGTGTTTGTCACCATTTGTTAAGAAAACGACAATCTTACCAGCGGCCTCAGTTGTTTTTGTTTCTTCTTTTTCGGGGTTTTCATCGCTTTTCTTTTCAGTAAGCTGAGTGTTCTTTTGTCCATAAATTGCCAAACTCATTTGCTTGTCCATGGCATTTTTGTCGATGTACACTTCATCAATATTCGACAGATGCCCTGTTTTGCTTTTACTGACTTCTCTTGGTATACCCGAGATTGTCAAACGAGTCTTGGCGGTTCTTCTGTTGCTGGTATTGGTGTAATACTCTTCTTTTCTTAGCGACTTCATCATGGATGATGTGACTTTCTGAATCTGATGAATTCCATAAGGCTGATTTCGGTACCATTTATTTTCAAAACATGTGAGAGGTGTCAGATAGAATGATTCACAAGTATTATTTGCAAGCAGTTGAATATACTTCTTGTACAGAAGAATGGGACAGCGATTCTTATCTCAAGGATTTTCATGTATTACAGTCACTTTAGGCTCCATTCGGCTTTGCTATATGCCGAAATTTCTTTGTTTCGATACGCCTTCTGTATATTGCAATAGTTCCTCACCGTTCACTGTGATCAATTTTAATTGGGATTTTTCGCCATAAACTAGGTTTTTGTGCTCAGTAGCTGCTCTCATAGCGCAATGAGTACCCAACAAATAAATCAAAGTATTTATTAGTTGTTTGGGGTTTGAAGATCCCAGGATTCTATTAATCCATAACTGATCTTCGTCCTCAAATGTTATGACCCCAGCTCGTTTTGGAGCTGACACATTTCCCTCTTTGGCGGACAATTTCATTTCTGCGTCTAGAACTTTGACGAATTCTTTGAAATCTTGGTCTTTGAATAATGACCAATTTCTGTTTAACTTATAGTTGCAATAGTGCTGAATCATCGCTGTGATTTCTTTTAACGAACGAGGTGGATACTTGAAATCATCTCTCTTGCGAACGTCAGCTATAAAAAATTTCATCGCATAAGTAAGTAAGTAAGTAAGTAACGTGTTTATTTCTCAAGTAATGATAATCAGAAGTAACATATGCAAATACACAAAAGATCATGACACAAGTCATATAATTACAGTATGAAGGAAAACATTTCACAATAAATTGCTTTGTAGGCGTGCAGTGTAGTTCACGAAGGATTGTTTGGTCTTTATTGTTCGACAAAGGGGAATAATAGGGTATCCGGAATGCAGAAGCCTGTTGGGAATAATATCACTCAGAATATGACTGTCACTGCTCTCTATCTTTCGGTAGAGGTCAATACTCTGTTGATTTCGACGTATGATCAGTTCATCACTTGCACAACGACACTCCCGTATTCCATCACGATATATGATTTTATGAGCTCGTATATCGATGCTTTTCAGCCTCTTTGTTAGCGATTTGTTGATGCCAGCAAAAATGGGACAAGCATATTCTACAATTGTGCGAATATATGCTGTATAGATCATGTGCAGTTCATCAGTGTTCAAATGTAGCCACAACTTTCTCAAAGCATAAAAACGTCTATTAGCTATCTTCACAATATGGTCAATGTGGGAATCCCAACACAAATCTTTATTGATTACAAAACCAAGAACAGTGACTTTATCGACACATTCAATTGGAAGAGAAAAAGAAAACTCAACATTGTTATTGGCAAAACAAAAAAGGATCCTTGATTTTGACAAGTTCAGTGTAAGGCGATTTTCCGAACACCAACGCTGAATATTTTCGATCTCACAATTTACTTCATTTTCTATTTTGTCGACAGAATGCACTGGTACAATTACAGTCAAGTCGTCTGCATATTTAACCGATTTGGTAGTCGGTAAGAGACAATGGAAATCTCCAAAAAACGCTCCAAAAATGTATGGTGCCAAGACAGTACCCTGGGGAACACCAACAGTTACACGGAAGCTTCTTGATATTTTGTCGAACAGCTTGATATGCGCAAAACGATTGTATAAATAGTCTTTCAGAAGAAGGACAAACCCCTTAGGGACGCTCATTTTCAAAAATTTCTCAATTATCAATTTGTGGTCCAAGTTGTCGAATGCTCTGTGCATATCGAACGTCATTAGTACAGATCCATGGCAATTTTTGTCATCGTAATTCTGAAGCAATTGATGTGTGATTGCAACTAGAGCTGTTGTAGTGGAGCATTCTCTACGGAAACCGTGCTGTTCTTCACCGTACATATGTTCAAAATTCAATCTGAGTTCGTTTAAAAGTATGCGTTCAAAAATTTTGGTTGGTAGTAAGGATTGAGAAATGGGACGAAGTTTTGTGACTTTTATTGGCTTTTCTTTTGGCACTGGAGTGATCGAAACCTTCTTCCATTCTTCTGGAATTTTCCTCTGGTTAATGCATGCTTGAAATATATGAGCAAGAGGCGATGATATGAAGACAGATAAAGTCTTATAAATCAATGATGAGATTTCAGGATCCCCCGAAAACTTATTGGGTTTGACTTCCGAAAGTAGCTTCGCAACTTGTAGTTCAGATATCAAAGGGTTCCAATCATCATCAGCAACATCCACTTGGGTACAGGTGGAATCGCGAGTCATGCTCGTGGAGAACTGTTGAGTAATTAGCTCCAAAGTATTATCGATTCCGTTGTTTTTCTCAATGAAGTTGTCAAAACTATTGCTGGAACTTTTTGTATCTTTCACTGTGGCCAATAGATTCCAAAGTCCATTCGGTTTTTCTTTTATCTTTTTAGCCCAGATTTGTTTGCACTTTTGAATTTCAAGTTTGACTTTTTCTTTTAAATAGTTGTATTTGCTCCAATCTCTCAAGCGATAGGCTTTCCATCTCTCGTTAATTAAGAGCTTTGTTATGGGTGTGAGCCATTCTTTATCCGTTGATTTCATAACGACGTATTGTTGAGGTATGCTCCGGTCTATATGCTCAATTATAGTTTGTCGAAAAATAAGCCATTTCTGATTGATATCAACAGCCGAATACAAATCAGTCCAATCTTGATCAGCTATAGTACTGCTTAAGGATATGATATGACTCTCTCGCAGATCATAAACTTTTTTTGTTTTGCATTTTGCATGTTCAGACTCTTTCTTTGGTATAGATACTGATGGATAAGCAGTGAGAAACTTGTGGTCAGCATTGCCAATAGGAGCATCATAATCAACATGATCAGGGGAATAACACAAAGAAAGGTCTCTTGAGATAATAATATGGTCTAAGATGTTTTCAAAGCGCGTACCATATTTCACAATGTCAACGGCATCAATATCAGTACAAAGTTTTTCACAATTAAAATGATTGAAGTCTCCCACGATCATAAAGTTATGATTGGGCTTCTCACAGATGCAAAAATCAAAACATGGTACATATGAATTGATTGATTTCGTCTAATTCAGCAGCTGAGCAAGAGGGTGGTATATATATGCAAAGCAAGTACAATGAAAAATTTGCTAACTCAATCACAGTGTATGACATTTTAGAGTGAGCCGGTTTCCTGCAAGCTGCATCTATGTCAACAATTGCCTGTACAAAATCATTACGTACATAAACAGCAGTTCCCCCACCTTTCTGCTCATTTCGATCATCACGGTAGACAGAAAACCCGTTAATTGAAATGAGGGCATCACAGATGTTTGAATGCAGCCACGTTTCGGTTATACAAATAATGTCTGATCGTTTAAGTTGACTTACAATTTTCAGTTCATCTATTTTTGGTAACAAAGAACGTATATTTGTCAAGGAAATAGTCGGATAACTTCGAGAAAATGTACTCTGATGACATTTTTGAGAAAAAGGGTAAAAATTCAATGAAAATGTTTCACAGTGTCTAAGCTTGATCTTTTCACAATCTTTCCTTTAAGAATCATAACATCTTCTCCATTTTCATTTCTGAGCTTGACTTCACGCCGCAAGTTTGTATTTTCTTGCTGCTGCAGAAGAGTCCTATCAGGTTGAATAAAAACTCTTTCATATTCTTTAGTATATCTGAGCTGTCGAGAAGATTGTAGAAGCTTTGTTTTTGATTCTTCATTTTTTAATCTAATTTTCATCAATCTATCCTTTCCGTTCATCCTCCCGATGCGAGTGATCTCTTTTATTTCGATGTTGTCCATCTTGATATTATTCAATAACTTTTTAACTTCATTTTCATCATGCTGCTTTCTTTCGCTCATATCACCTGTTTTCTTCTCCACAATACCACGAATAACCACATTATCCTTTCGATGAATTCTTTGTTCCACTTCTCTAGTAACTACAAAAGGGAGTTGATCCCGTATGTTAACGACTTCAACCGATAATTCGCGAAGTTCCCGTTCATGTTTTTTATTTGTAGTTTTCAAAGACTCCAACGATGAGTCAAAACTATGAAATCGTGATTCTAGAGAATTGATTCGATCCGATATACTTTTCAAGTCAGCTTTCAACGTTTTCATATCATCTCTGATTTCTAATAAAATGGTGATGTCATTGGCCTCACCCGTCACATCATTAGAGTTGGAGCGCAAATTTCTTTTGAAGCTCATTATCACAAACAAATTTCTTCTATAAAAGAAAAAAAAGGACAACGAGTTTTACTTCAAAACCTACAAATAGCAGACAATGAACAGAGAGAGATTTGAACTGCGACCCAAAACTAAAGATAGGGTTAAGCCTAACGACTGAACGTCTTTACCAACACGGCCACTGGAACAAGCGATAGGATTGCTATAGGTCGATGGAGTTAATCAAAGAATTTCTTCGCGAGTTCGTAAACGTGACCGGCAGAGAGCGTGGAGATCAAGTCACGTAGATAACATACGCATGTAACGAAAAAGTACAAAAATGAAAATAACTCCACAAGGAAGAAACACTGGAGGATTCCAAGAAAATAAATCGATGGAGAAGGACACTGCGATGACAATGATGTAAAATTCCAATACGAATGATGGATTACACTATGAGAAAATGAGGGAAACACACTGATGAACGCACGAGCTCCTGATACGACCAGCACAGACCATGCGCATGGTTCAATTCGGAGCTTGTCATTTCATCTATTTCTTTGTGGACTTTTAAAACATCCCTATCAATTCTGATCTTCCAAACAGAATGCCAGTCATTAAACAATTTTACAGCCCATTGCTCTTTTGTTTCAGTACTTGTTGGAATACATGCTGCAATGTGATCATTAATTTGTGCAGAAGAAGTTGTTGCAAATCGATTGTCAATACATGTTGAGTCAGATTCAAAGTTACCAACTGAGAGCATGTTATCAAGTTCCTTATCAAAATCATAAAATTCAAGGTCCTCCATTCCGTTGTTAGTTGCGTCAAATTGCTTATCGATAAAAGACAGAGAGAATGCTACAGTTTGAATATATAGCAACTATGCAACATAGCTTCATATCAACGGGATATCTTCCTCTAATTCAAAAACAGTACATTAAATGATAAAGTCCTGAAAACAGTACATTAAACGATAAAGTACTCTTACGGCATTTAAATTATGATGTATCACAGATATCAGGCCTTACACATAGAAAGTCCTCGTTCATAGACTTAATGTACTCGTCTCCTTCGGAGACTCGTACATTGAATCTATGACTCGGACTTTCTACAATGTGTAAAGCCTGATATCAGTGATATATCATACACGTAACATCCTATAAGAAGGATCTTCATATGCATTTGATGGAAACATTTTCCGTGTAAATTGTAATATGAGTTGTGATACCAGCAACGTGGTATATGTCATCACTTGTCCCAGCACTCAAAATTATTATATTGGTGAAACTGGGACATCTCTAAGAACAAGAGAGAAAGGGTTCATAAATAGCAACTTTTGAATGCCAACTATAGAGAAATAAAATTGAGTGAACATCTGGAAACTTGTGGTAGGGGCAACATGTCAATTTTTCCTTTTTATAAGCTTTTTTTCTGAAAACAAAATTGAGCGTATATGTAAAGAAAAACATTTTATCGATCGATTTCATCCAAAATTAAATTCATGAACCACTTCTCTATATGTTTCTTATGAATTCCATCACTTTTAGTATGAAATGCCCTTTACATCAGTTCGTATATATATTCTTCTATACTTAAATCTATGTCTTAATCTAATATATAAATTAGAAATCGATGGCCTATTTTAGCATTGAAAGTTATGATAAAGCTATTTTTGTATAATGCATGATTTTGCAAGGCTTTCTATGTCAACAGGTTAATAAGTTCCACGAAGCAGGTAATTATTTTATTTTTCACCGTGCGTATAATGTAGATATCCTGTCACTTTATTTTACCTGTAAAGCAGATTACTGCACGGACGTGCAGTGATATTTTCATTATTGCACTGGTTGAATTGTAGATTTCCATATAGATATATGCGATTGAATTATATAAAACTCGCTTATTATTTCACCATAGAATTAGATTAGTCATAATGGTCATGATATCGGTGAAAAATAAAATTACCTACACAACTCGTGCAGAGATATCCATCTTTTGCTTTCTCCTCGATCAACATTCTATGCCCTCGCCCTTAGGGCTCGTGCATAGATATGTTGACTTCGAAGAAAGCAATAAAGATGGATATTTTGCACTAGTTGCGTAAATAACTAATTCCTGGCTGGAAATTATTAACCTGGTGCAGACTTCTATGAAAAAAGTCATGCATTATAAGTCATGCATTATAACAGATAATGCATAGATTTCTTCGGTCATT
Organism: Prostheceraeus crozeri; assembly: GCA_907163375.1. Taxonomy (NCBI): domain Eukaryota; kingdom Metazoa; phylum Platyhelminthes; order Polycladida; family Euryleptidae; genus Prostheceraeus; species Prostheceraeus crozeri. Next base: position 124,832 of record CAJQUW010016944.1, on the reverse strand, counting down.
ATTTGTCAAAATAACCTCGAGCCTTCGGCTCTCGGTAAATATAGCAAATAATGACCTCAAATCAATGCATTATCTATCACCAGGGATATCTATGACTAATATCTATGGTATTCTATGGATTGGAAACTCTCGATCTGTGGACGATTAGTGAAGGCCAGATTTTCACAAAATATTTCAATCGCTAGATGCAATTATCAATTCAGGAAATCACTCCTGCATTAATTATTACTTTCTACATTTATCATAATGTGTTATTCAGACAATAACTAATAAGTTATATTTTATGTTATGAAGTTTACACAAAAATGCAATTATTATGTTATGTAATGACACGTGAATTGTGCATTCATAAAATTCTCCAGCACTTTCCTTATATGTTATAATGGTGAAAAGATTAAATAAACAACAATGTACATGTATAATGTACCATACTTACTTTATTTCAATGTTTATTTGGATAACTTGTTTTGCTTCGTGATATCCGCTTCGTGTTTCTGATCATTTTCTTTGGGAATAAAACCTGACAATATGGTTGTAGCTAATCTGTGAACGATTGATTTTTCAAAATCAAAATAAGTGTCATGTAAAATGGTGAGACAATACAGGAAACGCTTCAGACAAAGATGTTTGTTTGATGTTGAAAAGAAGCTGTATGAGAGCAAACAGTAGCAAAATGGCTCTTTTGGTGGTAATGTAAAGAGACCTTGATTCAAACCATTCAGAAAGACGTCATCCGGATCAACATTATCACGTATGCTTTGGTTGGGATCAATCGATACACTTTCCTTTCTAGCAATGTATCCTGCAACATAAAATAATGTCGAGCGGACAACTTGAGGTAGTTTGCACTTTATTTTGAGCTTGGTTAATTGCTTTCCATTCTTCATCACAAAGATCAAGGTTGCTGCATTCAAAGGATGTATTCGATGCTGGAGAATACTTTCCGTTGTCTAAACAATCAAGTTCATGCAACATCTTCACACGGCGGAATTCGCAGCAATCAGTACTTGCTCAAAGGCGATGTAATATAGTCCAACAAACTTTTCTATGTAATATCCGAACTCGCCTTCAAGACAGTCACTCTGAAAGTGGCCAAGCAGCGGATATTTCAATTTATCACCTTCAACCAACAGATGTTTTGACATGGATGTAAGTCCATCTTAAGTTTGTGTGAGAGCCTCCGTAGTTTCGACGGTCATTGTTGGCAGTCTCCTTGCACCACCACTCGGTGTAATTTGCTTGAATGATTCACTCATTTTAGACAAGTATTCCAACTGAGAAACATGTGGCACAGGAGCACGAATATCGTCATTCAGATGTAGATGTGCACTGACACTTTGATTATTTAATTGCTTCCACATATTGAGGATGTGGTAAATGAAGCATGCTGTCTTTTCCTTGCCGTCCTGACTTAAGGCTGCAATTGTTTTGTCATCAAGCACTTCTTTCAGAACTAAATGAACTTTTTGTTTTTCAAAAGCATTGGGATTCAGTGCATTTGATGTTAGTTTCGTTCGGCGAAGAGAAGATTGTTTTTCCTTTTCATATAATTCGATGAGATCGGACCATCGTGCCAAAACTCTCTTTGATGAATCAGGGAACTGGAATTCTATAGTTTGTGATTTGGAAGCAATCCAGTTGTTTCTGATAGATTTCAATAAGTGTACGGGATGAAACAAGAGGTACAATGATCTGTTCGATTCCACAGGATGAGAAATACAAAATGATTACAAACCATCACCTCTGAACAATTTATAAAATGTCCGATTCGTCGCATGATTATCTGACATCAAGCACAAGGACGTGCCACCGACCAAATAAATAATTCGCAAAGCTGTAATTACAAGATCCCTCAAAAACTGAGCATTGAGTGAGAATACCGGTACAAGGCGAATAACAAAGGCTTTGATTTCTGTAAACAGGGGCTTTATCATGATTGCGACGACAATGCGAGGCATTTGTTTTGAATTATCACAAGCGTGTCCTATAATATGTCCACCTCTCATTCGCACTGAAGGTAAAATGCGCACTTCATCAAATATAACACAATTTGCTACTCGTAACATTGTTCATGCCAAAAGAGAAAATTGTTTTGCATATTTCATCTGTTTCAGCCTCGGAACCAATATCGCTGAAAGAACCAATATTTTTTGTGAGTCTTGGGAGTCGGAAGTGGAAGATAAGATCTGAGCATTTTGTATCAAGTCCTGTTTATTAGAAATAAATTCAGTGCCATCAGCATGATTGATGAATTATATCTTAGACCATTTACTTCATAACGTAGCAGTTCGAGCATATCCAGTACTACTTGAATTGGGGAGCTCTCTTCAAAGTTGCATTTTTCTCTGAAAGATATTGTTTGATCAATGACATTCGTTTCAAAATTCTTCACGAAACAGATGATGTTTTTTAACTGTGACCATCGTTCGATCTTTTTCTGAAATCCGAGCAACTGTGTTGGCAACCTGACATTTTCAAACATGCGTTTTGCAGTGATTGAGAAGTCGCAAGAGATCTTTATGATAAAGTCTGTTTCAAGCTCGCTACTGATGGATAACAAGATACGTAATCTCCCTTGATAATAATATCGATTGGGAACTTTTTGCTTTGAATATCCTTTTTAAAGGTCTGGAAATTTGATAATTGATCATGCGCATTAAAATCTTCCAATTCATTTGGAGCAAAGTTTCGCTGTTCAGCCAATAATCCTCGTGTGCCTGAAAGTCGTTCACACTTCAATTTCTCAATAGAGTTGCATTCCTCAAATACTGAAGGAGGCGTGACTGGGACAGATTTTCCACCACAACATTTCTTTGTGAGTGAATTTTTAGGCCAATGCAATGAGCAGACTCCCATGTTCCTTGTTGTTGCTTCACTTTTAATTCTATTTTCAGCACCTTTATCCACGATTTAAGTTGCTCTTCATCCTTCAAAGGAAATCGATAAATTGATGCCTTTACAGATTTCTTGTGTCTTGTACGTTTATTTGATTCACAATCCAAAACATTTGCGAACCATTTCTCTTTTTGACAAAATATGAACTTGATCTGCCGGAGTATGCAAAACACAAATTTACTGAGATATTTTCGATTTGACTGCCAAAGTCTATGTAAAGTTATTTCAAATCTAGCCTCCGCTAATCGTCCACAGATCGAGAGTTTCCAATCCCTAGAATACCATAGATATTAATCATAGATATCCCTGCTATCACATAATACTGCACATGCACATGTCTTGCGGATTACCTTCATAAATAAACATGCAACTTCTGTGATGAATGTATATTTGAATCATGATGATCTTACATTTTGTTTCACTTTGCACCTGAAGAATAAAGAAATCATTCCACGTGTTTTCAATTAAATAATTCCAACATATCAAACCAATTGCTGCGATCTTAAATATTTGTATATTTAATCAATATGGTGAGGAAAAAACATGAGATAATTGCATAATAGAATGTATCTCCATGGATCGATGGTGTCTTAGAATCTGAAAGTCTGACTTGAAGTGTAGTCGAAGTTTACGAAAAAGTACGTAAAATTTAAGATGTCATGTGTGGTGAATATCTTTAATTAAATGCAATAACACAGACTTACCTATTTGTTTTCAGGATTTAAAACGTTGATTTGGAGATTATCAAATATTCAATGATATCTGAAAAAAGAATAGCACATGAAGGTGGCAAGATATGCAAGCAAACACAAGGAATCACCTAAACATGCTTGATCACCGTTGTTGCCAGCCGTTTATGGTAACTATTCACGCTTTAGCAACAATCTTGAGCTACATGTATATATGCCTTCTATCACACCCAGCTACATTTGGTATGGTAGTTAGCATGTCTTTCCGGCTAGTTATTCTGGTGTATCATAGATAGATGGCTTTTTGTACATTTCACATATAGGCGGATGACTATGATTGTTACTGTAGAGATGCTCCAGACACCGGCACAGCGTTAGACGGTTAGTAACAGCGAAAGAACCTTGTCCATGGTATACGGAGTTTGGAAGATGCATCTAATAAGCCTGATTATATATTTTGAGGAAATCGTAAAGTTCCCAATGACACCACCTTGGTTTGCAGGTTTAACCTCATCATCATCAGAATAAGAGAGAGGAAAGTGAGAAGGAAGGCTACGATGGTTTAGCTGTGAGAAACATCTGACAAAAGGAACACATCAAACAGTTACTGGGCGCAATAGTCGATGACGTGGCTTCAAACTGTCAATAAAGACATGGATAAACTCAAGTGACCACGGAACAATTTACAGGACAGAGCTAGCTGAGAGAGTCACATTGTTCGAACCTCAGCACAGCAGGAAAACAAATGGCAAGAAGAGAAAATATCCCGACGCCCTCGTCGATCCTTGTCACGAATCAGACATTTTTTAGAGTTCAAAGCTTCTTGAAATGACAGATTGAATGGACTCAACGGAGAAGAAGGAAATCAATCATGGCATTTCTCTGTGTGACAATAAATTATGTAAGTGTAGTGAAAACATCGTTCATAGTTCACAAAAATTTCAAGACAAAATTCGATCGAGGAAGTACATTCTCAGCTATTGAAAGGCGAAGTCAGACGTGAATAAGACAGTCCTGTCGATTGGTAAAAGAAGTCTCGCAATTTCATAAACCCTCCTATCATACTATCTAGCGCTGCATGGATCAGTTTCACCGTTTTAGAAGCTAAACGGCTTCAGTTTGAAAGTGCATGTTTTTGATGCCATTCATCTATGAGGCCTGTGATGAGGCCATAATCACTAGAACTATGCGACCATTCATTTGGAAATCCATGAGAACTGTATGACCGAGTGTGTCTAGTGATTGCGGGTCTGCAAAGGTAAGTGCAGTAAGTGCATTTTGGGGGTGAAAAGGAAGTGCAAAGCAAGTGCATGTACATAATAGTTGTTGTCGTAAGCATTTGAATAGGACTTCGAAGATTGGAGCGGGTTAGTTTAAGAAGGAAATTTAAGTTTCAAAAGAACTCTCAAGATGAAAGGGAGCTACTAATCGAACTAATATGAAAATAACATAAAATTCACTTATATAAATGACTTAATAGAGCGCATTCTTCATTGAATGCATGAGTACAGAAGCTAGCCAACTTAACAAGCGTCAAAATTAAGTACAACACGTACATCAATAACAGTACATAGCTCCGTGGGAAATACAAAAAGTGCAATATGTACAAGAAGTGCCATACACATACACCATAACTTCATGGTTCAACTTCAAGTAAACGTTGTAATGCTATATTCTAACATGATATACCCACATGTCTTCCTAGGAGAAAAATATCAATGACGTATACATGTGCATGCCAAATACATGTAATCGGATTGATAAGTACGGATAAGCATGTCTGCCGTTGAATATATAATTAAATAAAATTCCAGTTGAACTGAAGTGAACAAAGAATTACCGGTCATGAACTGAATAACGAACTGAACTGAGGTTTCTAAAATTTCAACAATTACTAGAGGGAAGTGTGTTCTTATATTGGCACTTCAGTATTCATATGCAAAGTTTGAAATGAGATTGACCACTGAATTGGAAGCAGTTTCCGTTATGCTAAAGTAGATGCGATGGATTGATCAACTTTGGCCTAGGACACTATTATTTTCGTAAAGATCTGCGAATATATGCATCCGATGAAGTGCATTAAAATATTTTCAGAGCGACGTCAGGTAATTGTAAATTGATTTCAAAGTCTTGAAAGAAAATTGTTTTGAAAATGGCAGAAGGATGAAGTATAGAATAATAAACAATAGTGATTGACAGTGTGGAATATAGGATTTTTAATGGGATGTTAAATGCGCTCGAATAGCGCAGTTACCATATCTACCAAAAATTCGACACGCACATTATCATAAATATACCGTCTTGCCAAGTGAACGGAAAAGAGCTGAGCGAGCTGACATTTTTCAATGAATTGAACGGCTAAGTGCAAGATTAAAATAAACAGTGAACTGAGTGAACGACCAAGATCACAAAATGAACGTGAACAGAGCGAACTGAAAAAATGACTTCGTTCGAACGGACTGATCTATTCAGAAAAGTTCCCGTGACTATGTAAGGTTGTTAGATAAATTATGGAATCAACTGAATTATATTTTATAAATGTGAAGTATTTGAATTCGTTTTGAAAAAATCTTGTCATACAAAGATTAGATGACCCATTTTCCTACAGCTATGAGAAATAGAGCGCATAATTCCCATTAGAGCACTTAGAAGACATTCTGCATGCTAGCTAGGGTGTAGAAGCTGTCACATAATCGCAAATCGCACAAGGGGCTTTTAGGGATGTACAGATATATCGACAACTTTTCTGGCATATCGGTTATCGACCGCTACCTTACAGATATGCCGATATTGATGATTTTGGAAATCTGAATTTTTATACTGAAAGCGACAATAAAAATTCACCTTTATTACATAAATGCAATGATGAATATATGCAATTATACACGTGCATTGTATAACTTGCATAATCCAAGATAAATGTGACTAACATTATGACTGAATACGGCTCTAGTGACTGATTTCGATTTGATTTTATCAAGGATAATTGGCCGGAAAGCCTTTCGAATTCTTGCCAAAAGAGTGTGACACTTTTTCTGCAGCATAAGATAATTAATCATTTATTTCCTGTAGTGAGGGTTGATATGCTAGACCTATCTGTATAGGAGGCTTAAATGGAGATTATAGAACCTGCAGCTGTTCAGCGAAAACAGATGCATTTTCACTGCCTTGAGAAACAGATTCGTGCAGGCTGCCTTACAAAGGGGAGCAAATTATTGTCTTACACCACAATTTACCTAATAATAGAAATGGATTATCAGCATGGAACTTAGTGTTATAATTACTAATTTCATTTCTTTGGATACTTTGGTCCATAGTATCATGATGAAAAGTGAATTTTCATACCTTTATCCAATTATCCAACAATATCTAGTCTCTTATCTCTTCAAGACACATACTTCTACAGGAACACTAATGCAGTATGTTAATGACAGGTATGTTACATATCCACAATAAAGCAGCGTTTGAGAACAATCAATTAATTATTCCATGTATACGAATATTAACACTAACAATTCTCTTCTATTTTAGAATATGTACGTAACTTGGGGCTATATTTAGGATGCAATGAAAATAAAATGTCAAAACATATAATAATGAAATATTACAAGCATAGTTGTGTATTGTGAGGCGCAAAAGGTATGAAGAGTTGATGCGAACGAGTACAATGTACACGTTATTGAACATGTACAATGAGCATGTTAGATGACCCATTATATCGGCAGACATTTAATTTTTTGCTGATAAATTGTCGGTTATCGGCATATCCATACTAAAACCTCTAGTGAGACCGGTGGCATCCTCTGAGACAGGGCAAATTCGAATCTTCTGCTTCTCCACACCGTAGTGCGTCCCTTATACTCGTACAACTGAGCTATCCTACTGTTTTGCTTCAAAGTTACTACAAAGTTTGCAGTTTATCAAAATTTTGCTCCATTAGGTGCTGAATTCGTTTTACAATAAGATTTAAAGACAGATTTCTCTTCTTCATATGATGGCACTACCACAAGTGAGGGCATTTTTCATGGCAGCATGTGATGTGGTGCATGAAAAGTCGTTGACACAAACACACTAGCCTAAGAGCAGACAGCGCACTTTCCAACTACATGCAACTCATTAGTCGGCATATTTCTGAATATTAAAAGCTGACAAGGTAAACATAGCTCATTTGGCTCTACATAATGTAAATAGCAATTTATTTATTCAATAATCATTATCGAACAGCTAAATGTTGGATATTTGTCTTAAATGAGCACTATTATGTGACTAATTATCCTAACTAAGGTAACCGTTAACAAAAGTGCTGCTCTAAACTCTGATTCTAATCTAATTCATCACCACTTATCACAGTCGCTTCTCTATTTGGCATCAAATGTAAATAATACATCTTTGCATAATTTCGCACTTAAATCATTTAACATGAATGCTATAATAAGTAATTTTGTAAATATGAAGTTCCTAGCATTGTCATCTAATCAAATCAAACGGCTGTTAAACTCATATTTCAAGTGATGCCTCACAGAATATTTGCATAACAAATGCAGCAACTGATGAAAATATTAATGCAAATAAACTATAAACATTTTACGATGACAACATCAAAAGCGGGGAATGCTCGCAAGCTTTACGTCTATAATTGGTTCGATCTTGTCTAGTCTTGCATCATCACAGTCATGAAATATTTTTCATAAACTTTGAAATGCGAATTTCGTTTTTAGCAGTTAGCATATTTAGCGTTTATTTTATTTTAAAACCGCTAGAATTGCACAAGTAGAAAAACTTTATGAACAGAAGAAAAGTCCCAGCTTAAGATGAAAACATTGATTGCTTTGCTAATGGCAAAAATCAACATTCCTAATAGCTGCTGTGCTTTCAATGAAAATGTCCAGAGAAGCAAGAAACTCTCGGAAGCTATTGGAGCTATTCTGTTAAGCGAAAAATAGGACTGGTTCCGCAAATAATAATTTTACAAGCACATTGCCTTGCTGTTCTTCTAAATTTTGAACTTATCATTGACTACGAACCAGAGATGGAAACCCGCCGAGATTTTCGTGCCGGTCCGGGGGCCGGCAAGTTCCAGGCACAGGCCGGCAGCAGTCCAGCATCAGCATGGTCCGGTCCGGCAGCAATCCAACTTCCAGCCAGTTTCGCTCCAGTAGTAACTCACTAAAATGCTGATGAGGCTAATATTTAACCTCAAAAACTTTTCAAGATCTTGTAGGCCTACAAGATCCAAGATTATTTACGCCTTGGGTCTACGAACAAATCTTCAGCGCGGGATAATATTTTCACTTATAGGATTAACATACAAAGCGCGTTACTGGGATGAGAAAGCAGAAATAATGTTTATAAGGGACTCTTTGTACGAATGAGTTTCACTGATAGGAATAGAGAACAAATCTAAGCCTGATTATTAATTATCCGAAAATTTGATATGAGAAGTACATGTACACGGTGCAGTTAGCCAAATTTGCTATAACGATAATAGCAAAGCAATCTCGAGCACCCAATTATTGAAATTTTGCTGAAAAGTTTTTACTAGTCTTAGACAGGGATTATCTACGAGAAATCCATTTTTTAGACAAGAAGAAAAGTTAATGAACGTTAATATGTATTTTTTCCAAACTTCAGTTGTGACAATATTCTGAAACATTTTTTCTACTAGAATGTAGGCTATTTGAGCAAGGTAGTATGATACAGGTACCCGTTTCCAGTATACATCAATTTATGATTATAGTCATCGTTAAGTAATATTTCATCAAGGTGAGTACATACCGATATCCTACAAATTGTACTGAAGAACGCTGTTGTTCTTGGTACTAGCCCTACCGATAATTGATTGCACATAACAAGTATCGTATCTCATTATCCGCTCTATACTCACGAAATATCAGTTTCATTCATTGAAAATGCATGTAAGCTACGTGATCTACAAGATTTATTGTGAAACCATTTACCCGTCAGATATTGTTAGCTAAAAATCAAAAGTCCCTTGAGTGAAAAAATGCTTTACTGTATGCCAAGCATCTATTCGAAAACGAGGAACAGTATTAAGACAATAAGGGTACGCAGAATTTTGCACCAAGTGTTAGATGAAATTTCAGTAGCATTGAAATCAAAATATAGACTTTCTCTGCTAACAGCCTTTTTACAATCTGGAATAACTGTCTGGTACTTTTGCAAGACACTAACATTTAAAAGTACATTTAAAGCAAAAAAAAAGACACTAACAGTAAAAAAGTAAAAGCCGGCCTGAAACACATCTCTTCCACGAACAAATACTCGGATTTTTACTTATATTGTGATATAATACACTTACAGTCCATGATATAATAATAATAATGACTAGTAGAAAAAGCAACAGCATTTCAATAACGATTTAATTGGACTATGTTTCTTGTTGAATGATTATATTGAATAACTAATCGATTCATCAGAATACATATAAGGCAATCTTAAACGTCCACCTTTGAATTACGAAACTCATAGTCACCCAATCTTTGAATTAAATATTCCAAATTAGCTAAACTGAAAGATCGAGAGTTATGTTAATAATGAACGAAACTAAAATGCTTAGTGATTTTGGCTGCAAACGAGGTTCTTTATTTAGCTCAGAAGAATTGATCGAGTCCAAGTCACGTACCCCAAGATGCAAATAAGAATTCCCAACTTGTAGATTCCCTATGTTCGACAATCAACTGATGACGACAACGATTACGACCCACTACGAGTTATTTCTCCCAACATCTATTTTTGTAGCAAGTGAGTTTCCGATGAACGTGATGTCAGCTTGCCTGTCAAGGTCAATGAGAGAGTGAGAGTTTGATATGAATCCAGCGTGTGCACGTACCTAGCAAACTAAATGATTGGAAATCACAAAACTAAAAGAAGAGCATTAATAGCTGATTTGCGGTCACTGATGCAGAGAGGCAATAAGCAGATGTCATGTCAATTTCTGACATATCTGGCAAAAATGTCGAAGGATCTCAAGATGATTTTCCAAACGTCAAATATTTGAGCTACAGCGCAAGAATCGAAATGAATCATATTAATGCTTCCTATCTTCTAAGTTTAGCTTTGAAAACTTTATACTTCTTACTTTCAATTTAAATACTGATATACACGTAGTAGCGCAGTTGCTTATATAATAAAATCAACTGATTCCAATTATTCTGGCTTTCCGTCTGGTGCGAGGAGAAATTTGTTTTTCTCATTACCACAATTAGTGACATAAAGTTGCAAAAATGAGCTCTGTGGTACTCAATAGATCTACAGATGTACTCTACAGACAAGAATTCCGAAATCAGAAGAAATATAATGAGCAGTGGAATCATTTTAAGACACAAAGTGCCTACGGATGTTGGAAGATGATATGCATCCAAGGTTCATGGCAGAAGAGGCCACAAAACCATGTTTCCCAGGATTAAATTACATGCTGGTGCAAATACCACTTTATAAAACATCCCTACTCTTCTTCGTTTGAGTTATGTAGAGAAAAATTCGAAACAATCGGGCAAGAGTAACGAAGTATCAACATCTAATCAAACATTCACCGATAATGAAATTGAGTACCTCCATTACCATTCAAATGCGATATCAAATTGCTGCATTTTAGGAATAATTAACTACTTGACATTAATATTTATGTCAAACAAACATTTATTATCTGAGGCATTCGTCGTCGAATACCTGATGTGCTTCTTATATCCTGCAAAGAATAAGTTTGAGCAGGCATCAAAATTTGCATTGAGCAAACAATAAGACTTTCAAATGCGGTAGACATCAAGTAAATCAGACCTGCTTGTTGTGTTCCTAGTCAAGCTTCACATTATTTATTGTTTCACCACCTATAATCGCCTATAGGCATTCGACCGATGACATTTCGCTAGTGATGATCTACCTTTTCAATGAACGCAGCCGTAGAAGGATGTCGTCATTACGGCGTCTATAAAAGGTTGTGAATCACAGAAAATACGAGCATGCACCGAGAACGATAGGGCTGCACAAAATGATAACTGGGAACACAACTTATTCCATGCAGACTTGTAGATGTGCCACGAGGCCCACGGATTATGCCAGGTTTGGGCCTGACTTTTCCTAGCAGATGCGGGACCGGCCCGGGCCTGACATCTCCATTTATTTGTGACAATGTGAAAGTGAATATATCAGAACATCATTATGAGGGAATATCCTAATGCAAATCCCATTGCGGCTTAAGTGAACACACATCCCAGATGCTGAGTTCCTGCACGCATCACACGAAACAAAGAAGCCTTCATGATGATCAAGAAACATCACGATGTAATAATACAACCCTATAAGCATAAGTTATGGGATTCGAATATTTTTATCATGTTAAAATATAGCATACAAAAAATTTTGGTTCACGATTATAGCTATCGGCAACTAATATATATATCAATACGTTTTCTCTTAAAAATGCTCTTATAATTTGAAATAAGTCGAATCGAATAGGCTTCTACATGCAAATTGAATATACGTGTATTAATCATTTGTTTACAGATTATCAAAAATTCGGGTCTGGGCTTTAATGTTTCCTTCAAAACGGACACGGCCAAGGTCCTTCTCAGAACGGACTTGGGCCAGGTCTGATATTTCAGGCCCATTTGCTTGTCTCATTCCATGTTCAACAAGTTATGATATAAAGATGAAAAGCAATCATGTCAATCCGGTGCATTCATTGAAAGTAAACGATGCTAGGCTTGAAAATTCGACTTCGGCATACTGAAAAACTCTTCGCTGAATCGAATGTACATATACCACCTTGACACATGAAGTTTGTGAAGAATTCTAAGGGTCTGCAGAAGTATTTTTAAATGATAATCTAAAGGATCATCATCAATAACATACAGAAAAGTCATCAAACTTCAGTGCAAAACCTTACTGGTGGCACTCTACAATCTTAGTGATCATCAATAGCTTTGTTGACAAAGAAATAGTTTTAGAATATCTAACCTTTTCCCGGTTGGCGAAAAGAGAATATTTTCCTCAAGATATTCATAAGTAGTTATGTTGTTCCGAAAAGCACCTATAGAATCGTGCTGTTCATTGACATGTTTAGTCTTTAATCGTGTCAGTAAAAACGGTTTTCATGCTGTTGAAGCATCTTCATTTCTACATACGTGGAAGTGAGCAAATTGAGGAGCTGACTTGATTGTTTGAAGTATTGTTGATAACTTTTAACATTCAATCATGAGAGATATTGGAGTCGTTGCCATCAGAAATGAGCATAAAATGAAAATGATCCTCCAGAGTACTGCTTAAATAATCTCTGAAGCATTCATAATCTTGCCATGCTCACGTTGTGTTTCTGAGATCAATGCTGCCGTTTAACATGCTGATTGAATTTGAGTGCGAGAATTTAGAAAGAAATAGAATCCAATGAATGTGATGTGTAAAAGCAAAGGAAATTAGTTAGGAAAATATAACGCATCTTAACATATCTCATATCACTTGCTCTGCCAACTACAAAACGACATTTGTGTAATCTAGTTTTCGAGAATTCTGATCGATTTACTTGTACCAAAACAATCATTGCCGACAAAAAAGATCTTTTTTTCTTTTTTTTAACTTGTTGATCAATAAAATCAACAAGCACGAGTAGAATCAATGTTCTCTTTAGCCTCGATATCGTCATTATTCAGGTCATCACTGCAAATGAATGAAGCGATTCCATGGGAATGGGACCCAAATCAGGATTGCCAAATTATTACGCATCGAAAATTTGCATTGTTTTATAATTTATCTGAGTGTTTATCTCGAAGTATTGGGAAAGAAAAATACACAGCTTCCATGCATTGTGATTAATGATCAAGGTTCTAACCCCCACCTCCTAAATGTAGATATTATTCACAGAACTTCGCAGTCTAAACTAGGACGCAGATTGTCGATAAAAGTCAGTCTAATAGAACGGATTCTGGTTTCAAAGTCAAAGTCATGAGTTGTTAGCTCATTATCCCCTTGTGGACGTAAAAGTTCTTTGTCAGTTCGGATAAAAATATTTTTTGTACACCCATGTTCGCTTGACGGTGGTAATGAAATGAACAATGCTTATGAAAAATGGATAATCGTCAATGCAACGAACTGCAGGGGATGGTAGCAATACTTTTGCGAGAAAATCACTTTTGAATGTTTTAACACACACATACAACGACTTCGTACTGTATTGCTACATTATTCTTTCAAAGTGGCATTTATAATTTCCGGTTGTTTATTCAATAGTTTGCTTGACTTTCCTAATGGTTTCACATGATCAAGCGTCCTTCAGTTGATTGTTTGTCTTTGTCATATGACTGTCACACGGCAATTACTTTAGAAGATGCAACATTTTGCTTCATGATTACTGGATACCACCTTGTCAACATTGGGTAATAATCTTGTGATTCTATTGTCACTTCTACTGTCATCTTCAATACATGACAATTGACGACAAGACAAAATTTATCCGACATTTTCACTAATACACGTGATAAACAAAATGTGTATGTTGATATTCATTTCATCTTTTTGGATGAAGAGATACAGACTTAATAATAATAACCAACGCTTGTCACACAATGATACGGAAGTCGTGTGGTTGTCATGAACAGACGGGACTATGTTGACAAATTACGGTCTATCATTGAAGATGGGCCTTATAAAGTGTCCACCAAGAACCCGGGTGCCGGCGTACGCCGTACGCTACATGGTAAGATTCGACAGATTGAGTTGGATGGTCGTATAAGTCGACAACAGGCCTTGGAATGGTGTCCTACGTTCTTCCAGACTCCCTTTCTTTTTGGTTTACCCAAGATCCATAAAGAAAACTGTCCTCTAAGACCTGTTGTCAGTCAGGTTGATTCAGTGTTTTCGGGCTTGTCTAAATTCATCGCTGATTTGGTGAAATGTTTTGCTTGTGATAGCCCGTCTTACATCAAGAATTCGGATGATCTGAAATCCAAGCTTCTCTCTATCCCAGTTGTCAACTCTTGTGTATTTGTGAGTTTCGACGTTGAGTCGCTTTTTACTAATGTCCCAATTGATGGTGTCCTGGATGCGCTCAAATGGTATATTGAAAAGAATGATGACTTCCCGAACGAATGTGTGTTCACCGTTGATGAACTTCTTTGGCTGACGGAGTTCCTGTTGCGGAACTGTTACTTTGAGTTTGACAACCGTTTCTTTATACAAACGGACGGAGTCAGTATGGGAAGCAGCCTCGGACCGGCGTCTGCCAATATTTTCATGAATTTTTATGAATTCAAGACGTTTTCTTTAGCGTCGGAACTGGATATTGCCACACCTTTCATTTGGTACAGATACGTTGATGATGTTTTCGCATGTTGGACGCATCCTGTTAATCAACTTCCTGCTTTCCTTGAGTTCCTGAATGGTCAAGAGGATTCTATTAATTTCACAATGGAGATTGAGGAAGATGGTAAAATTCCGTTCTTAGATGTTCTCGTAAGTCGGAATGGTGAACGACCTATTTTCTCTGTTTATAGGAAAGCCACACATTCCAACCTATATCTCCACCGTTCTTCATGCCATCCAAGATCTGTTTTCCCAGGAGTAATCAGGTCTTTGGGTCTACGTGCTGCTCGTGTTTGTTCGGATTCCACACTTGATGGAGAGTTGGTTAATGTCAAAAGTGCCCTGGCCTCGAATGGGTATGGAGAATCGGAGGTGAACGGGATCCTTTCTTCCTTGACGATAGGTCGAGCTAGACGTGATGAGCCAACAAACGTTTCTGGTTCCATTCCTTTTATTCCGGGGATCAGTAACGCCATCAAGTCTAAGTTGATTGGTTTCGGTATTAACATCGCCCTCAAGCCTGCCTCGACTCTCAGTAGCCTCCTTATCCGCAAGCGACCTTCTCCTTCCCTGTGTTTGGGCTCGGTGTATCGCATTGAGTGTGGACACCGCGATTGTGGATTTTCCTACGTCGGTGAATCTTCCAGGCCTATCGACAAGAGAAAATCCGAACACTTGCGGATGATACGTGAGCTTGACGTCGACCGATCCGAGCTAGCAAAGCATGTGATGGACAGTGGTCATAGGATCGACATTGATTCCATGGCTGTGGTGGACAGGGAACGCTCCTGGAAGAGGAGAATAGTGAAGGAATCTCTTTGGACTAAACATTTCCGTTCCAACAACCGAATCAAGATAGATCTGGGGTCTTTTTATGACTCTATTCTTTAGCTAACGTCTTTATCCTTGTTTTTACCTTGATGTGCATTACTTGCAGAATTTTAGGAGTAACATGCTCATTGGCGTATTTTTGTTGTTAGTTTAGGATTTCGTAATGTGTCTTAATGTAAATGAATCTGGTCTAGAATGTTCCCTATCATAACTGTTTATATCTGATTGATCCAACAATAAACGAACAGTCGCTTGATAATGACTGGCGGTGTCGGTCGAAAGCGCTTGCGATAAAGTGTTTTTTACTTTTTTACTTTCTGATATTTCCATCAAATATGGAGTGTCCTCCTACTGACAATATTGAAATACACTCCCTATTCCGTCAAATGATACGATGCATCACACAGACGCCTCGTCTTTCATTTGAAAAAAAACATTAACTCGCGAACAATGAAATAGTACTTGATGAAGTCAATGCACATTGCACAACATATTAACCCGCAAATGAACTCTCTCAGTAGTCCTTGTCACAGATCCTTGTCTACAACTCCTACACTGCAAGGAAAGAGCCTATCACTCTTGCAAAAATGAGCGTGTCATGAAATCTAGTGCACAATTTCTGCAGCTTTACATTGACCTTGTCAATATATCATCAATATATCACATCAATGCTACTTAACACTTAATATCAAAACAATTGGTGCACTGTTAATCAAAAATTGAAATGCCATCTGATTTGGTTCACTAAAGGTCGGACTCAAAACGTCCTGTGTCTACACACACAAAATATATATTTCTAGCGGCAAGAATTTCAATCTATCGATGAGAATGCATTATAAAATTATCATGTAGTTAAGGTGTAAAAATGAATAATTAAAACTGCGGTTGTGTATATATTGAAAATATTTAGCTTACTGTGGAATGCAGATAAGAAGTGTCATTTAATCATCAGATTCTTGATAGAATCAATTGAGAAACTGTGCACTTGTGTCTCAAAAAAATCACTTAAATGTCGAAGATTTTCGTTATCAGTGATTTTATCAAAAATTGCAGATAAAAGTGCTGAAGAATATCTACTCTATGGTCAAGAACGAACAAGCATTTATTATCTGCGTACGTCAACAGCGGTAGACTTTAGAGTCCAACCAACGATAGTATAAACAATCTTCGTTTCCCATATAGTGCACGCAAACAATCCTTTGAAGAAGCCGCATTATGATCTTGTGGTGATGTGGAGTTTTCGCTCGTCTGGCCGTGTCAAATGTAACAGCATTTAGTACAATTGATGATATATACCAATTACATTATCAGTTTATGATTCAGACTCTTAATCAAACAGAAAAAGTGATTGAACTAATCATTGATGCGTAGAGCATGTCATTTCAAATAACACAACATTGTATGAATTATTAGTGAAAACGACATTCCATCAACGAATGTTGATACCCATGACACAGTGATGATGACACTATTAAATTAAAAAAATTTTGAACAGCTTAGAATTGCAAATACTGATTATAGGATGGATTTTTCATCTACTATAAATAGATTCGAATTGATGTGAAGGGTGTGTCCTCCAATAGCAACTATCGAGCAGTTTTTGCAAGGTCTTTGTGCATTTATCGGTAATTTGATGCTGATTCATATGTATTTCCTTGTGAACTGCTGAACATCCGCAAGAATGTAGCAGCTTACAATAGCAAATTCTGAAATAAAACGACTATCTGTCTAATGCTTCCCATACGATTATGTCAATTTTTGTGGTGATTTATAGCAGATTTTCAAATTCTTAACGTAATAAATAAACACTGACAACTCTCAAATTGCGATGAAATGTTTGAGAAATTACTACAGAAGCTTCTATCTAAAATTTGACTTATCTATGAAATTGCATTCATGTCATTGTTCCAATTTCGTTTTATTCATCCATCTTTTCAAACATCGTCGGTAGAGCCACACATACTCGTGATAAGTCTTGTACTATGCAATAAGAGAATTTTAAATCATACTACTTCTTAAAAAGTAGTAGTATGTCATTATATTATAAACACCCTTTGAGACAAAAGCCAGGATTTGAAATCACAACTCTGACAACGCGAGGATCAGCCAAGTAATATGAACCTCCACTAATCTGATTTGACTTTTTCATGTCTACATATAATATAGTTGGATGGCACTTTTCGGGTTTCCCCCCCACATTTTTTCTTGAATGAAAACAAGCCGGTAATCAAAACAGTTAAGCTTCTGACAAGATGGGCTTCAGTGCTATTCTGCTGACTCATTCCTGATCTCAACCGTGCTATTCCCTATTCGCTGTCGCTTAGTACTATTGTGCTCGCTCATTGCCATCATTGCTGACTGCATGCATAGTAACTCGGGTCAGTCTGGATGAATCTCTTCCGCTTAGAGCACGAACTTCACGACAAGCCGTCTGCAATTGCATTCCTACAAAGTCGTGGTTTGCTTCACAGTAGCCGATCCTGTGATAATGGTCATCCAATGGTTTTGAAATTGAGCGACCGAGAAGACAGGGTCACACCCAGAAAATGTGGGGGGGGGGGAAACCCGAAAAGTGCCAGTTGGATCTTCACTATTTTATAGTAATTGGAGCTGCATAAATCGGCAAATCTTACTTGCAATATCGTGAGCATATATTGTATTTGTCCGATTGAATTTCATATTTTTTCACTTTCCCAAAATACCCATGTACCTCAAGATTTCAAAAATCGTACAAAAACCCCCTAAAAATCGCACAATTCAAAATTGTCTATAATTTCAATAAAATCGTATATTCCCTACTCAATTCTCTGCCATTCCCTACTCCTTATGCATTCATGAACTAAAAACAAACATAGTAATCTAAAAAGTGCATAATGCAGCCAAAACAAGACGTAACAATAGAAAAATAAAACAAGAAGCGTATTGCTTATGTGTCTGATAAGAGATATGATTTTCTAAAACCAAATAGGTGATTAATTACATAATGCGAAATATATCAAAAACAAAAATGTTTAAATTGCAATGCCATTGCGTTCCTGCACTTCCTTCGTATAATACGATTTCAGTCGCTTAATTTCCTATTCGCTGTATTTTTTCCCTGGATTGAAGGGTTCAGTTCATCCTTCAGGACCAGCAATGAATGAAGCGTGCAGGAGGATAATGAGTCCCGTTGCGTAGTCTTGTTTTTCCTCACTTGTGAAAAGATTCGCTCGCACCTTTATAGACCTGTTCCACATGGAAACTTTCCCATGTGTGAGTATGTTCATGCAATACTCACCATAAATTTACGTCGAGGTGTAGATAACGACTGAACAGTTGCGAATTTACAGGCGATGTGTGAGTTGGGCTGGGGACTGGTCACAAGCCTAAAGTAGATGAGATTAATTTCAGGGGTGGGATCAGAGCTGCGTAATAGCGATCATAGGGTGGATGGTAATTTACAGGCGTTATTTGTGTTGAGGTCTCAGTCGGGCACATATACGAGCCAAGCATCATTGGAAACGATCATAGTCACCAACAAGTACTTTCATTCCTAACAAATGCGAGTTCAGTTAGGATCAGTATCACACCTTTGTATGGCCTGGTTTTCTGACTTTTAATGTGGATAGGCCTATGTTGAATCCTCGGACGGCCACAACTTATGATTTCTGAGAAGCAACTGCGTTGTTAAGATGCGTTTGATTGAAGCTCACACCTCAAGTATGCAATAAGAAACTGACTTATTCGAGCACATAAATTTCGAAAAATTCTTACAATTACATAAAATTGATGAAAAATCGTACGATTGGCTGAAAAATCTGTAGAAGTCAGTATCTGCTTATTTTGTCTTTATTCATCAAGCAGAATTCTCATATACTTCAATACAAATAGGGAGAGAGAAGTGAGAAAGGGAAGTCGGCGAATGCAGCGTACGGGGAAAGTTAGCGCACGGCTCAGCAAGGAAATCATTTGTTCGGAGAAGAACCGCTACAAGACTCCCTCCCCAGTCTGCGGAGCTGCCAAGTTAAACCAATGACTCAAACTTTGTCAGCGAACGTAACTGACTTACGATTCCGCGTGTGCGAGCGAGTAATCCGTGGGCTAAGCGAGTCACAAACAGTGGGATCAGGAGACGGAGGCGATGACGTCGGAGCTGTAGAATTAAGTTGTGTATCTCTAACAGGAGAAATATGACGTAGCACAGCTGGCTTGAGGCGATCGATGGACACAATTTCAGGTTTGGACTTGATGATGATTGTAAAGGTGTCTGCAGCGCGACACCGACTTCGTAGGGTCCTTGGTATGGGACCTCGAGAGGAGAGCGCACGCGGTCAAGACGAAGCCACACATGCGTACAATGATTCAGACTGTCCGGTAGATAAGTCTTTGTTGATCGGCGTTGAGGCAAACGGAAAGGATGAATTATGTCATGCAGTTTAGTAGAGAGTTCTGTCAATTTGATGTCGTTGCGAGCCAGCGGTGGGACAAGCGGTTGTTCACCAGTAATTGTAGAGAATGGAGAGATATTGTTTTCGTCTGGAAATATTCGCAAACCGAAAAGAATGATGGGGAGTTGATCGAGCCAATACTTTCCTCTCGCTTTGAGGGCGGTCTTCAAATTGCGGTGCACCCGTTCGATCATTCCGTTAGCTCTGGGGTTGTAAGCTACTGTCTGGATATGATGAATGCCGAGTAACTCAGTGAGTTTAGCCATCAATTCCGAACGAAACTGAGTTCCCCGATCAGTAACGAGGGTTAGAGGGGGTCCGAAACGAGCGATCCATGTGTTTAGGAAGCTTTTAGCGATTGTCTCGGCTGAAATGTCGGCGATAGGCTCGGCTTCAATCCATCTAGAGTATGAATCGATCATGGTCAGAAGGTTGCGAGGTCGGGTGCGTTGTTCGAGGTCAGGAGGCGCTAATTGTCCGACGATGTCAATGTGAACTATGGTGAAGCGTTGTGTAGGATGAGGCAGTTCTCCGAGGGGTTTCTTAATGTGGCGGCAGATTCTGCTTTGTTGGCAAGGTAGACACTCAGCGCACCAGGTTTCGATATCAGTCTTCATCTTTGGCCAGAAATAGCGTGTATTGAGTAATCTAAATGTAGCTTTGCGACCAGGATGAGAAAGATTGTGCAAAGAATCGAAAATAGAGCGGCGTAAATCTATTGGGATGAAAGGCCTGGGATTAGGCTGGGAAGTTTCACAGTAGAGTTGCCGAGAGCCGACTGGATAAACTTTTAATGAGTCGCGATCAAAGTCAGTGCTGGCTTGCCGATCAGCAATTCCTGGTAGGTCAATAGGGAAAACTTTATCTGTATCTTGTACCGTTGAGATTGTATATTCAGAGGTAGGTAATGCCGGAGGCCGAGAAAAAGCATCTGCTACGACGTTCTCGTGGCCAGCCACATACACGATGTCGTTAATGTATTCGGTTATCAGAGAAAACTGTCGCTGCTGTCGATCGGAGAAGCGGGTTTTGGTGTTGCCGAAAGCGCCAACGATGGGTCGATGGTCGGTAAAATCGGTGACATTATGACCGTGTATAAACTCTTTCCATCTCTTAATGGAGGCAAAAATGGCCAGGAGTTCAAGATCAAAAGTACTGTAATTGCGTTCGGTAGCCGACAGCTTGCGAGAGAAAAACGATAACGGTTGAGAGTCCCCATCAACAATTTGGTGCAGACAAGCCCCAATGGCATGAGCACTAGCGTCGGTAGTGATAGTCAAGTTGGCGTTGGATGCTGGGAAAGTGAGAGTAACGGAGGCCATCAAAGCAGATTTCAATTGTTCGAAGGCTTGCTGGTGCACCTCTGACCATGCAAATGTGCCGGGAGATAGCTGTTGTCGGAGAGGAGCGACAAGTTCGGCGAACTGAGGAATACAACGTTGGTAAAAATTGAACATACCTATGTAACGGCGTAAATCCTTCTCGTCATTCGGGGCTGGAAGTGTGCACAATGATTCGACGCGGGCAGGTAGCGGTCTTATACCAGAAGCGCTCACGTGAAAACCGAGGAATTCGATGGAGTCTTTGGAAAAGGAGCACTTAGCAGGCTGAATACGGAGGTTGTGGTCAGTGAGCCGGGATAACACGGTTCTTAGGTGTTGGTGGTGTTGCTCTAGAGAGTCGCTGAAGATCATGACATCATCGATGTAGGTCACAACAAACGGTAAATCACGAAAAATTGAATCAAGAAAACGTTGGAACGTGCTGGCCGCATTTTTTAGTCCGAAAGGCATTCTCAAGAACTCGAACAAACCAAAGGGGGTGCAGATTGCTGTCTTCGGAATGTCGGTTTCTGCCATTGGGATGAAATAGTAAGCCTTGACAAGGTCTATCTTTGAGAAGACGCGTGCACCTCGAAGTCGTTGGTGAAATGTTTCTATGTTGGGAATTACGTAACGGTCTGGCTTGGTAATGGCATTTAGAGCACGATAGTCACCACAAGGTGCCAACCGGTACCATCCAAAAAGGTACCATCCGGTTTTTTAATACATGTGGTGGGGATGCCCAAGAACTGGAGGATGGGCGAATAATACCCAGTTGCATAAGTTTATCAAATTCTGATTTGGCCACTTCAAATTTGATAGGAGAGAGAATGCGTGCCTTGCAGGACACAGGATCACCAGTAACGTCGATTGTGTGAGATATCGTAACCGTTGAACCACAGTTATAATCTGGCGGATGAAGGAGGATTGGAAAGTCAGCAAGTTCAGGGTAATTTGCTTCAACGACACGGATGCGGATGGGAGAAGAACGGAGCGGTGTGAGGTCGGAGTAACGACTTGTGAGCGGATCGTGCAGTTGACGTGAACGCATATCTAACTGCAGACCACTTGAAGTGATGAAGTCTGCCCCCAATATGGGGATGCTATCGGCAATAACAAAATTGACGGTAAATACTCGGCGCAAGCTTCGACGAGTCACATGCAGAGAACATTGACCGTAAACTGCAATAGGTTGGTTGTTGACTCCAAGTAACTTCGTGTCGCAAGCAGTAATGAGCGTGCGAGGAACGTACGTGATAGGGATGAGGGAACGTTCGGCACCACTGTCGATCAAGAACGACATGCTTGATGACAGAACGTGAGTAGAAAGAGTCAGAGTGCAGGCCTGATCATGGTCATGGCTCGGCCCGTACGCATGACCGATCAGTTTGACGGCGATGGGGCTCGTGACTGTTGCGGGGTTTGTTGTCTTCTCTGTACCATGGGTACAGTCTTTTGTGGCCACTGACACCATGAACGACATGTTCGAGCTTAAGACCCATGATATATATGTGCGTTACACACCTTGGGGCGTTGGTTGGCGTGAAATGGTCGTGGTGCGAAATCGTGAGAATCGGATCGGGAGGCTGAGTTTGGAGGACGACGACGTTGAATACCACAAACCGCGAACGGCGAGTCTAAAGCGGTTACGGCGAGCATGCTGTCCGCTATCTTTGCAAAAGTATCTATATCGACGTCTTCGTGTGCCACTAGAGCCGATCGAAGTGATGATGGCAAGGCAGAAAGGAGACGAGATTTGATAACGGCGTCGTCAGCCTTAAGTCCGACCTCAGAGAATCGCCTCTTTATATCCATAACGAACTGGGCGGGACGCCGATCGTTTATTTGGATAGACGCGAGCGCCTCTTCGATCAGTTGAAATCGGTTGGCGCGTAAGGATGTCAATACTGCCTCTTTGAGGTCGTCGTAAAGAGTCAAATCGGGGTCCAAGTCGCAGGCGATCTCCTCCGGTAAGGCGGACAAGGCGTGGTGGAATCTTGTCCGAGATGACGTAACGTTGGTGAGGGCGAATTGGGACTCAAGTTGGCGGAACCATGTCTCCGGGGACTTTCGGTAAAATGGAGGAGGTTTCACGGAGATTCTGGCGATTTGAGGTGAGGCATGTTCGCTTTCGGTGGCAGTCAACATGGCGCAGTTGTTCAAAATGGCGTGGACGTCGGACGCTCTGCTACCACTTGTAGAAGTCAGTATCTGCTTATTTTGTCTTTATTCATCAAGCAGGATTCTCATATACTTCAATACAAATAGGGAGAGAGAAGCGAGAAAGGTAAGTCGGCGAATGCAGCGTACGGGGAAAGTTAGCGCACGGCTCAGCGAGGAAATCATTTGTTCGGAGAAGAACCGCTACAAATAAAAAAACCCCCGAAAAATCTTACAACTTCCCGGAAATCGGATGAGTACACAGGTATGCTAATGCCTCGAGCCTTTTTCATCTCCTGAAACAGCTGTTTAAAAATTCGGAAGGGACGTCAAACGGCACATTCGAATATACCAGCATTCCCTCTAAATGAAACCTCTGCTCGTGATGATCTTGAAATGGAAAATGCAACTCTAGAAGACTCCTTCCATCGAATGGGAGAAGACTCCTTCCATCGAATGGGAGACAGCATGATCGAAAGTGTTCTGAAAGAATGTGAAATGCGGAGGAATAGAGATTGCAATGTTGTTGTCTTTGGTATTATTGAGAAATCAGGCGGATCATTAAGTGATCGGAAGGACCATGATTTTCTTGAATTGAGTAAAATGCTGAATG
The DNA here is from genome assembly GCA_907163375.1 of Prostheceraeus crozeri. NCBI lineage: Eukaryota > Metazoa > Platyhelminthes > Polycladida > Euryleptidae > Prostheceraeus > Prostheceraeus crozeri. Next base: position 100,582 of record CAJQUW010016944.1, on the reverse strand, counting down.
AGTTGGAGATATCCGAAGATACTATATCTCATCATCGTCGACTTGGAAAGATGAACTCGCAGTCCGATGGAAAGCGACCCATTGCGCTGAGCTTTACCAGCATTGACCATCGAAACAAGGCTCTGAAAAGCGCGCGTTCATTGCGAAATTCTGATGGATTTTCTTCTGTTTTCTTAAAGCAAGACCTGACACCTCTCCAGCAGATTCAGAGAAGAGAACTCTTGAATGAATTGAAGGAAAGACGTCGCAATGGAGAGAACGTTGTCATCTACAGAAACCGCATCGTCCCAAGAAACTTCGAGAGAACAAATTTTCAGTAGAGTTTTTACATAAAAATGCAAAAAATGAAAGTCAGTTATCATATCCTGTATTCTGTCTTCTGAATGTGAGATCATTGCTGTATAAAATAGATGAGCTCAAACTGTGCGTACATTTAAAGCAGGCGGGCATTGTGTGTTTGACAGAAACATGGCTGAACTCTGAAGTAGAATCTTCATTGATAAGTATACCGGATTTTTACGTGTGTAGATCTGATCGGTCCTACCGTAGAGGAGGTGGAGTTGCTGTTTATTTGCATTCATCTTTGTCGTTTACTGATGTAAGTGACAGTTATACATGTATACATGAAGTTGATTTGCTTGTTATGAAAATTTCCTAGCTGAAGATTTTTCTATTGTGCGTTTACATACCACCTCATTGTAAATCTGATATTCTTTCCGGTACTCACAATTTAATGCTTGAAATCATTGATGATTTATTGTGTACTCAGCCGACATATAGCACTGTTATTGTGGGTGATTTTAATCATTTTAAAATCAGAAACTTGTGTGAAGAGTTGAATCTTGTTGATCTTGTTCAGAAACCTACAAGAAAGAACAATGTATTGCATCACATAGTGATTTCAAGAGATCTTATTGATATTTATGACAATACATGTGTTGAATATGACTCTCCTATTGCAAATGCTGATCATATGATGTTAACATGCTCTCCAAAGAAACATCTTTTAGAGACTAGCGAAACATCAAGAATCCATAAAGTTTATGACTTCAGAAATTCGCACCGGACAACTTAAGATCTTGAATACTCATTCTGAAAGGATCCCATTGTTGACTGGTGTTTCACAAGGTTCCGTCTTAGGACCGATGATTTTTGCTGCATTCGTCGAATCATTCGAAAGTCTCTCACCATTAGCACAAGTTGTGAAATATGCAGATGACTTTACACTCGTTGTACCCCTTCAGTCAAGTAACCCAGAAGACATTACAGACTTAGTGAAGACAGAAACTCAGAATCTGAGAGAATGGTGCGACAACAACTCGATGAAACTCAATACAGAAAAATCGAAAGCCCTGTTCATTACTAAACGTCCCGTTCGAATTTCAGAAAATCTACCAATTGAACAAGTCACATCACTGAAACTCCTAGGAGTAACAATAGTAGAGGACCTCAGTTGGGACGAACATTTTCGCGAGCTGAAAACTAAAGCATGCCAACGTATTCACATTGTAAGACGTCTGAAGCCCCTTATTTCACTGATTGACCTCCATTTGGTTCATACGTCTCTGATAAGATCCCTCTTTGAATATGCGAGTCCAGTATTCGTTGGTGCCAATAAAAAGCAAAGTGATATGCTTCAAAAAGTTGAAAATCGTGTTCACAAAATCATGTTTTGGACACCATCTGGCATTGTTAGAAAGTGTGAGTGTACACAGGAATGTGTTAAAGAACGACGCATGCAAATAACTTTGAAACTTTTTGACCAAATTGAATCGGTTCCATCGCACATCCTTGGAGACTTTTTGCCAAGAAAACTGACTTTTTCAAATAAGTATGAGATGCCTTTTACCCGTACTGAACGATTTTCAAATACTTTTTTGCCTTTTATGATATGTTTGAAAAATTGTATGAAAGTGTGAAGAGTGTAATGTATGTTGAAACATTTTGACATAGTGCATGACTTTTTTGTAAAGATGATTTCCATTTATTTGAAATATACACTTACTACTACTACTACTAGTAATGTCATAGCAGTTTGATAAGACTGAATTGAGAAGGACGGATTGCGCTCTACCATTCAGGAAGCTTTGTGTAAGATTAATGAGACTGGGGTCGATGTGCTGGTCTACTTGCTTTTGTAGGAGAAGCGCCGGCCGAAGCTTGTCGAAAGCTTTTGTCATATCGACCATCACTGCTCGAATGTATGGGGATCCCTGGTCTAGCGATAGCGTCCATTTGTCAAAGATTGAAATAAGAGCATTGGTTGTACTGCCATCGTTGATGTAAGCATGTTGGTTAGGTAGCTCTAGTTGATTCTTGTATTGTTTGCAGATTATTCTTTCGCAGATCTTTGATACTGTGTCAAGGAGAGTGATAGGACGATAATGTTTGAGGCATAGATGGAGATCTCAACTTCAGAATCGGACGTACTATGGCTGATTTCCATACCTCTGGAAAGTGGAGGTCACTGAATATCTGATTGATGATGCAAGCTATCGGTTCCAAGATTTGCTCTCTTCCGTGTTTCAACAACCAGTTCGGGACGCCAGAAGGTCCTGCTGCGGTGTGCTCCTTGATTGAACCTAGAAGCTCGAGAATCACTTTGTCTTCAGGAGGAGGGAAGAAAGTACCTGAAGGAAGGAATATTTCAGGTTCGTCTGTAGCTTTCATATTAGTAATTGACGTAAAAAAATTGCTAAGTTTATTGGAAGCTGCTGCGTTACTGAGCCATTCACTGTCGAGAAGCAGAGAAGTCGGAGTTGCAGTAGAAGCGGTGTGCCGGTTGGTGAGAAACTTGACATTAGACCACCATTGCTTAGGGCTAAGTTATTGGTTAAGCTTATCATTGACAAACATTGACAGACACAAACCGACTCCCTGGCGCGCGGTCGTGTTTTGTCGTGCTCCTGAGCGTGACTCTTTACTGTCGCATAACTTCGGTCCTACCTGACCGTTCCCCGAGTTTTTTTATTCATCTGCATCGCCATGCGCCACTCTATCGTTTGAGCCCTCTTGCATTTTCTTCCGCTCAGTGGTTCATGTGCTGCGATCCTCCCAACTCCGAACTGTTTCACAATACTTTTGGCAAATTTTCGACACAGTGATTGGTCCAGCCGGTTATAGCGCCACTGTCTCCGCGAGTCAACCACTACTGTATCTCTTGGCTTGGTTCCCTCAAGCAATCGCCTCACATCGACATCCATACTGCAGGGCCGTCTTCGCCTGTGAATCGTTGTTCCATCCGCCTGCGCTCTCTCTCTCTCTCCCTTGCCTGCATGCGATACTGTCGTGCTGAGAGATCCGCTGTGTGTTGCCGACGTCACTATTTTATCGGGAAGTCGGCCACGACCTCGATCGTCTGCACTATTCTCCCAATAAGTTACTGCAGGGCGACTCTTGTCGCGCGAGTGCTCCGGTGGCCTGACTGCCTCGTTGCCTAACCGTCGAGAACAGGTTCTAGGGTTCGATCCCTCCCTAACTGAACTATTTTTTGCTATTTACTCAAACAATCTATGCTGCCAGTGGACGGTCGTACATTTTTACAGCTCCTGCCAGATATCTACGCAATTCTTTATTAATGGACTATTTCAGCTTTTCATATAGGATATCAATCTTTTTTATATTGTTCAGTGTGGAATAATTTTGCGATTCGAATTTTCCCTTCCAATACTTGCTTCATTACAACTTTCGCTCGCTCTGATCTCAAACTTTCTCGCCTATCGCTTAGTATTGGAATTTCAGTTTTTAGAATAACTTTTTTTGGAAATTTCTATTGCCATACATAAATTGTCATTTCCGATGCCAATTTGGGAGATTCTTGTCAGATATCGTCATTGAGTTAGTATTTTGAAATTTCCTCGAGCTGTAATGGATATGACAGGTGCAGACACATCAGAATCTCAACATGCAAACCCTGGTATCATAGATAGCAGTCGAATAGCTGGCTGTCCATGCCCAGTGGACAATTGCCCTGAAATGATTGCCTCCTCGATGGTAACTCGACATTTGGAAAAACACTGCTCCGGATTACTTCCCGGACAAGTTCCTGATTCTTGGCTTTTTCGGCATCGTCGTTATATTTGCAAATGAAATCGAATTTTTGCAGAATCATTTCGGTCTAGACATAGCTCAAAATGTGCATCTCAACAAGCAAGTCAGTCATCTACGTTTTCAAGTTACCTTCCTTAGACGAGGTCATGCGACTTCAAAGACCAATACTAAAATTTGTGCCAGCAAAAGCACGTCAAAAATTTGGCTATGTTCTCTCGGAAGCCATCAAGCAAGTTGTCAATGAAAACTCCGTTGATTCGTGGACTAAGATGCTGATGCTTCCTAAATGCGTATTACCATCATCCAAACGTGCAGGAAAGAGACATCAACACAAGACTTCAATCAATATGCTATGTGACAAGTGGAGCAACGGTCATCTAGAAGAATTGTGGGAAGCAGCAAAAGTTAATTCAAAATCACCAACTTTTTCAAAACCAAAATCAAGAAGTTCTCAAGAAGAATATGCTGCAAGAATTGCAGCGGCCATTGATCAGGCTGAAGATGGACTATATGGGAAAGCGTGCCGCATCTTGTCATCGAGCGGGTTGTGCCCCAATAACGACATAACATGGACCAAACTGAATGACAAACATCCCAAAGTTCCTCCGCCATCCGTTTCAGAATATTCCAATGAGACTGAATTGTTGCAGTTGTCTTCTTCTTCCGACATGATGGAGATTTTACGCTCGTTTCCTCAGGCTACAGCTTGTGGGCCATCCGGTCTTCGGGTTCAACACTTGATTAATGCATGTGAAGCTGTTTTTGCCAATTAGTTTAACGGCATCCTTAAGGCATTTGGTTAACCTCCTTATTTCTGGAAAGTCTCCTATCGATTTAGCGCCATACATTGCAGGTGGAAATCTTACTGCTTTGAAAAAGACGAAAGGAGATAGTTGGGATGTCAGACCAATCGTCGTGGGAGAGGTTATACGTCGCTTGTCTGCTAAGTGCATATGTAGTCTAATACGTCAAGACATCATTACATATTTCTTGCCTCTACAGATAGGAGTTTCCTGTAAAAATGGAACTGAAAAGATCATCCATCGCGTCAGAGCAGTGACTCATGATCATTGGAATGATCCTGACTTCTGCATTTTAAAAGTGGATATGGCTAATGCCTTCAATTCGGTTTCTAGAAAGGCGGTTCTAGATCAATGCTATCAGCTCTTCCCGAAGATCCACAAATGGATAACCTGGTGCTATGGTTGTCAACCTTTTCTATGGCATACAATGGGACGCATCTCTTCATGTCAAGGCGTTCAACAAGGCGATCCACTCGGTCCATTCCTCTTTGCCCTAGCATTGCATCCAGTTGTCAAAGCAATTGAATCTTCTTGCTCATTACTTCACCATTGTTGGTATCTGGATGACGGCATCCTTGCTGGAAAGAAAGAAGAAGTTCTAAAGGCATACGAAGTTTTATGTTCGCAAGGTGGTGATATAGGACTCAAGCTGCAGACTAAAAAATGTGAACTGTTTGGTAAAGGCAACCTTGATGACTTCAGTCCTGACTTCTTAAAATCTAATTCAGCCTATTCTATTTCGAGGTACTTGGTTCGCCTGTTGGAGATCAAAATTTCTGCTCCGAATTTATAGAGAATAAGCGTGTGAAATCCTTGCAGCTGCTGAATTATATCTCTCGGTTACGGGATCCACAAGTTTCTCTATCTCTGCTGAGGACTTGTGCCGGGTTCTGTAGGATGACTCATTTGGCAAGAACTGTTCCCCCTGAATGCACCCGAAAGCGCGTTCGGAGAGTTTGACAAAGAAGTTCGAAAATGTCTAGAAGAAAGTATTGCCATTGAACTATCGGAAGAGGCTTGGATCCAATGCCAACTTAAAGTATGTTCTGGTGGACTAGGTGTTCGGTCGACAATGAAACATTCTTCAGCAGCCTATCTTGCATCGCTCAGTGCATCACTTCCCGCTGCGAGTATCAGGAGCAATGCCACAACGTACGACTCTTGCCTTCAGGCAATTTCCTCGTATAATTCGATGGTAGAAGAGCAAAAACATCTTGCAAATGATTTCTTCATTTCATCGACACCTTCACAAAAACATCTGTCAACTTTCATTGATACCAGACTACAAAAGACCTTAATGACCAGTGCAAGTCCTGCACATCAAATTCGGTTACACTCGGTCAGTTCACCCGATGCGGCTAAATGGCTAACCGTTGTTCCATCACCTGGATTGGGTTTCAGACTATCACCCGAAGAATTTCAAGTGTTGATAAAATGGTGGCTCGGCTTGCCAATGACGACTGGTAAAACTCTGTGTCCAAGATGTCCAGGAGTTTCATTAGATCCGTTGGGCCATCACGCTTTGACATGTAAGCGGGGAAGCTTTGTGACAAGTCGGCATAATGCTCTGCGTGATCAGCTAAACCAAATCTGCGAATGGGCAAACCTCCGACCTGCCATCGAAAAAGGCGCCGGTTGTGGTCACTCCGACCCAAACAGAAGACCAGCAGACATTCTCCTGCCAGATTGGAGTCTTGGTCGTCCAGCAGCAGTTGACCTGACTGTTGTGCATCCGCTTATCAATAACACTGTTCCAGGAGCGAGCACAACGGAAGGGTCAACCTTGTTGGCGGCTGAAAAAAGAAAACATACCTCCAACGACAACAAATGTGAGGAGCTTGGCTGGATATGCATTCCGATGGCAGTTACAGCCTATGGCTCATGGGGAGAAGAAGCTCTCTAAACATTCTCTCGAGTTGCTTCCAGACTGTCCACTCAGACTTCAGTGACCTTTTCTGAGGCACGGGAGGCCATCATGAGAAAAATGTCCATCGCTTTGATGCGCCATAACTCCCGAGCAATGCTATCAATGAATCTAGGGGAGATTGGCAGACACGAACTGGTTCTGGCTGGAGCATCAAGTTATTTTGACTCTTAACTTCTTTTTTCTCTCTCTCTCTCTCTTTTGTATTCGGTATGACTTTGAAAGATCATGATCTGTACATGATTTCTATAATAAAATTGTATGCTTGAAAAAAAAATAATCAGAGCCTATGACGGAACTTTTAAAAAAAAAGACAAACATTTGCTTCTTAGTAGCGATACGAAGATTGATTATTCTGTTAAAGAAAGCGACTTTCTCAACTTTGTTTTGACGATAGGCTTTTGTTTTGGCCCGGCGCCATTTGCATACCGTGCGGTCTATCCATGGTGGATTTCGACGATGATTAACGTGGAAATGAGTTGAAGAAGAGTTTATCACTTCGATTAAGATTTCATTGAAAATTTTGATTTTTTCGTTGAGATCAGGTTCTGCTATGACACCAGACCATTCCACATCGTTTAATTTGTTCAGGGCGTCGGGAACGTTTGTGCGAAGTTTCGACGTGGTTGACGGACGTCGTCTGTGAGTATGAGCGTTTCTCATCAAACCAATACAAGCATGGTCACCATCTGCAATAGGGCTTAACTTCTTTACGGACCAGGTGTCAAGGGAAAAGTTCGTGAAGACATGGTCCAAGTCCGCGTTGTCTCTGGTTGGAAAGTTTAACGATCTGAGACAACCCGAATGTGTCTGACAGTTCTGAGCAGTCCATGGAGTTAAAGTCACCGAGGATGATAATTTGCGTGGATGGGGAAGCGTTCAAAGATGTTGCCACTTCTTCGTAGAAGTAGTCTTGAGTGAGTGAGACATTGGCGTTCGGTGGATGATAGACAACAGATAGGATTATGTCTGGAGAAGAAACGTAAGATAACGCAATCGTAAGTATCGATATAGTGTTTGTTGCGAGTTCACTCAACACTGTGAAATTCATGTCAGATAATACGTAGAAGCAGCATCCACCACCGAGGCGATCCCGACGATCACTTCTTACCACACTATAGCCAGGAATGGAAATAGCTGTGTCGTCAATGTCATCAGTGAACCAGGTTTCTGTTACCGCAATGATGTCGGCTCGATTTACTAATGCACAAGCGTGAAGTTCAGCTGTCTTGTAGCGTAGGGAACGAGCATTACAATAGGTAATATTAGGTGGATAATTTGCACGTGGTTCCGCTTTCATTTGATGACTGGAGATGGTAGCCGGAATTAAGGATATTCAGGTTACAGCCTGACTGACCTTGGATAGATGACGAACGATGTTTAGATATCCTTACAGGAATAGGTATTGGGATAATGTCACAGTTTGTGCATGTACGGGAAACGCTGACCAGGTCCGATAATGTACGAATATTTTGGTTTGGAGACTCATCATCTGAACGGGACCTGGAAATTCCGAAATACCAAATCGCGCGCCTAACTCGTCGCGATGGTTTCCATGTTACACTTTCCCTGCACTTCAGAAGGTCACTGCGACTGTATGTGCGATGATGTGATGTCATCAGTTCATGAGCCACTTTCCTTTCTGCATCAGGTGTACAAGAGATAGGAACGACAGGAGATCCCAAGTCATTAACAGTCTTTGCCATTGTTGCCATTGCGAGTAGATGGGGAAGATATCCTGATGGTATCAGATTGATCGACTCGCGCAGACGTATTCAACACTGAGTCACAGACATAGGATGCAGTCGGCACAGGGAAGCAGATGGATGACGTCATGCACGTTGGAGGAAGAGCGGACAAGCAACAAGTGCGGCCGATTGTTGAATTTTTCGAACATTCGAGGATATAAGGCAATTTTGAGGACTTTACGAAGACACTTTGGGATACTTTAAACGTAGAAGATGATAAATGACACAACAATGATTAAAAATAGCTCGGAAATGGCGGATCAGAAAAACGTTGCAGCAAGATGGGTGGAACGCGCAGGACAACAGACGCGAGACGACCGCCGCCTAGCAGCGCTAGGGAAAGAGTGAGTAGAGTGTAAATGATCTACATTAAATACAAGCATGAGCAAACTGAATGATAAGACGGAAATATATACGAGTATAGTACTCGTGTAATAAGCAAGTATCATTTAAGATTTATGCTCGACATAAAGAAAACTTGCAAGATCTTTCTAACTCATTACAACTGCTAGGCATAAACTGTTCCTCCAACTTGACGTGGAATGAGCATGTTTTAACTATTGTTTAAAAATGTAACAAAAATGCTATTTATTCTTCGTAATTCATAAATGATTAATATTTCTCAAGAAATAGTGTTACATAACCATACCACATTAATTAGGTATGCGCTTCATTGCTGCCTTCCTGTGCTTTGTGACTTCATGAAACTACTTCCACCAAACTTTCTCGTGTTGAGCGTTGTGATGCTTTCCTTATGCAAAAAGTTTGATACATTGGAGAAATTCTCAGAAAGACAGTGTATAAAAATTGTTCAGGATAGAATGCAATCCCGATCATACTTTGAGACAGATGTTTAATCCGAGAATTCCGGCTTACGGGAGCAGTGCAAACATCAAAGCTCCTAAAGCTTTCGAGAGGCGTTTTAGAATTCAAACTAAAAAGCACAGTTGTGAAAATATGATCATCACAATATGAAAGTATAACATCATCTGACGCCATTGCGAACGGTCGCATCTCATGCGTAGCTCGTGTAGGCAATCCGTGCATTGGAGCAATTTCACGATTATTTTGGTTTTTCTGTGGTTATCAAACTAAAACTTAACATCATTCGCTTCGCCATTCTCTGCGCAATTCCGGGATATCTTTTTCGACGTCGTTGCTGAAGTCGGTATCAAGAATTTTCTAGTTCGAATTTTTTAGTTACCTGTCTAATCATAGCTTTGTTCGACATGAACCTGCCTTCCACGCTTTCCACCTGCATCATGTGTACATGACGTCATCACGGCGCCTATACTCTCGCTCCGATCTCCATTCCCTTCGCGGTGATTACAGACTTCCTCGTTCCCCAAAACGCGCACTCTGGTATCACAACCTCCTGCGGCCCAAGTGCGACGTGTTACCTGATTTTTCCCACTCAAGTATTCCACCCTGTGCATCAACATCTCCCTTATCTCGACGACCTACGAATCTTACGCAATTGTCCCATCAGCAAGTGAAAAACAACTCTCCACCGAACGAATTTAACAACAAATTACATAAGACTAAACGTCCTCAAATCCTTGCTCCATCAATTCTCCTTTTTAATGCAAGGTTTTTGTTTAACAACCTAGATGATCTGAGGTCTAGAGTAGCTGATTTTGATCCTGATGCCATTGTAATCACCGAAACTTGGCTTGATTCTACCGTTGATGATCATGCTATTTCCATCCCAGGTTCCAACCTAACGAGACAAGACCGTAATTGAAATGGCAGTGGCGTGGCTTTTTATTGCCGCTCGAGTCTTATTGTTTCGATTGTTTTTAACAATATTTTACCTGGCGTTAAGTCAAATCTGTTGTGCTGCAAAATTGAGAGTCTTGCTGTCACTTTTTGTCTTATTTATCATCCGTATTGGGGCAAAGTCTCTCCTCACTCTGTAATTCTCGAATGTGTACAGTCCTTAATTCATGATTCTCAAACCCCTCATTTCATCATAACTGGTGACGTTAACGATCTGAGACATGAACTGGCAGATTTTCTGGTAGTGAATACTTTTCAACAGCTTGTTAAAGGGGCACTGTACTTGTTTTGACATGTGAGATCAAAACAACCTTCAGTTATAGTTAGATCGAATGCGCTTGGTCGCGCGCACCTCATCTCCTCGTGGAAGGAGAATGCGGCTATTGTATTCAGGTGATGACGTCATCGTGCTCTTCGACAGTCGTAGTCGTGAAAAAGCATTCATGCCGAGTGAGATATTTTGTCGATTGAAGCGAGGTCATTTGTCTTTAACGATGCCTCACTGTCAAGATGGAAAGTGCGCTACGAACACGAGATGTTTAGGAGACTTGCACTTCCACAAATTCCCAAAAGATGAGCCCAGAAGGTCCGTTTGGATACGTAATTGCGGAAGAAAAGAGTTTGATGAGCCAACCTCTACATGGATGGGTATCTGCTCTCTACATTTCCACAATGACATGTATGTGAGGGATTTAAAATCCGAATTACTTGGAACATCCAAGAAGTACAAGCTGAAGGAAGATACCTACACTTAATCTACCAGAAAAAAGAGAAAATTTCCAATTCAACTGTCCACCAAATCAAGTGAGATCTGCCGCAAGAAAGTTACAGGAAGCCCGGTTATCGCTAGCTGTCAACGAAGGTAATAAAAGTGTTAATAACATCTCGTCATTCATTGCACTTTTTCAGATGATTTTATATTTTCAGCATTAAAATGATTAGTTATTAGAATGCTATAAAAATGTCATTTTTAGGTACGACTCGCCAGGATCATGTGCTAATCATTGTTATTACACTATTATGGATTGCAAAGCTAATCTCATTCTCAATTATAACCATGTGAGTGTTGAAGACAGTGGCGGTTCTAGTCCTGCGATGGAGACAATTGGGTTTTTGAAAAGCTTAAATTCTTTGCTCACAGAATTGAAAGATTTAACAGCGCAGATGGAAAGTTTGATATTTTGTACAGATCGAAATGCGAGCATCTCAAAAATTTTGCGAGAGGATCATCAATACTGAAACGTAATTCACGAATTTGATGTGTGGCATTTAGCCAAAAATATCCGTAAGCGAGTTCGCCAAGCATCAAGAAAGAAAGACTACGAATTATTGTCCCTATGAAGTAAAAGTATAATCAATCACTTTTGGTATTGTGCGCAGTCATGTGATTATCGGCCTGATTTACTTGAATCAAAATGGAAGTCGCTAGCCGAGCATCTATCTAACATTCACGATCATTGCGAACACGCGAATCTGCCAGATGATGAGGCGCGACAGAAGGCTTGGATCACGGTCGGATCTCCAGCTCATTCAAATTTACAAAAAATTGTTTTTGATAAGAAATTGTTGTCTGCCATAAGATCCTGCAGACATTTTGTACATACATCTGCTTTAGAATCGCTTCATAACGAACTCTTAAAATATCTTCCGAAACGCCAAAATTTCTCAGAAAGCATTGATATGCGAATTCAGTTGGCGATAATGGATCACAACTTCAATGTTGGTCGCTCTTCATTGGACCGAAAATGGCCTACCTAGTCACCTAAATGGACACCTTCAGTCATCTAAATGTACTGAAGATCGGAATGTATTTCAAAGCAAGTCAATCGAATGGAGAGGTATCGTCATGTGTGCATTGCTGGATTGACGTGAGTAGCTAAAGGATTTATAATTTTATCAACTCTCAGTTTTTGTGATTTTGTTATTACAATTAATTGTTGTTCTTAATCTATTCTTATGTTGAATTGAAAACATTTAGACCATCAAACTTACCGTCAGAGGGTCGTGTAACGATTGGGACTCGATTTAGGCACTGGGAGGCAAAAAAGATCAACCACAGACGACCAGGAGGGGCGCATTCAGCACGGTTCACACTCAGTATGAAAGACGCTTTTTCACGACTACGACTTTCGAAGAGCACGATGACGTCATCACCTGAATACAATAGCCGCTTTCTCCTTCCACGAGGAGATGCGGTGCGCGCGACCAAGCGCATTCGATCTAACTATAACTGAAGGTTGTTTTGAGCTCACATGTCAAAACAAGTACAGTGCCCCTTTAATACGAGTACCAGAGGCAATAACATACTCGACATAGTAGCTACTAACCAACCTCATACGTTTGATTTTCCGAAATGTATTTCTCCTCTTGGTCGTTCTGACCACAAAGGTGTTTTTATCAAACCTACTAAGCAGAAGTGTGTCTATTGTCAAAGTAAAGTTGCGATAATTTTCTCCATCTGCTTTTGCTTCGTGTCAACAGTATCTCGCGTCAATCAATTGGTTTGATTTTTGTCTTTACTTGAGTGATGTAAACCTGATTGTTGAACTGCTTCAAAGGTTTCTTTATTTTGTTTACATTTGTTTTACTGTTGAGAAAACTGTTCGTATGAGAACTTCGGATCCACCTTGGCTAACCCCTGCTTTGAAAGCGCTGTCAGATTCTCGAGACAAGGCTCTCAACAAAGGTAACTATGGGAGATACTTAAGCCTCAGAGAAAAAATTATTGCAGCTCTTAACAAAGCTAAGAAAAAGCATTTTCATTCCTTGAGTTCTTCCTCCATTTCTGAAAGCTGGAGAATCATCAATTCTCAAGTCAAAAATCACAGTTGTAATGCACCTATCACTGAAAATACTGCTCTAGCTCTCAATGATCAATTTGTTTCTGCATTCTCAAGTCCGGATTTGCATTTGTTTTCTGAGGATCGTCCGTCGACTTCTCCAGACTTTTCTTTAGTATGTCCGTTGCAGGTTGCTCTCATGATTAAACAATGTAAGGTGAACTCCATTGCTCCAGATGGAATCCCAGGATCATTTTTTCGTTCGTTTGCCGTTGAACTTGCTGAGCCTTTGACGAACATTTACGATCGTTGCTTGGTTTCTGCGACTTTCCCCAATTTTTTGAAATTGGCCAACATTCTTCCTATTCCCAAATCCAAGTTCGACTATCGGCACATCTCGATCCTTCCTTTCTTGAGCAAAATCCTCGAAAGGCTGTTTAGAGACAAGCTTCTTCTCCCTTCCCTCAATCACCGATTGAATCCCTCGCAATTTGGTTTTGTACCTAAGAATTTCCATGATGGTTGTACGAACGCTCACTTAGCAATTCGCCTTGCAGCTCTGCAACATATTTCTGCCGACCCTCTGAACTGCGCGAAACTCCTCGCAGTTGATTTTAGAAAGGCGTTCGACTCTGTGAGTCATTCCGTTCTTATCAATTCACTGATGAAGAACTTTGGCTGCAATCCGCTAGTAACTAATTTCATTTTCAGTTTTATTGAAAATCGTGTGCACCGTGTGTACTTGAATGGCATATCTACGCCATGGAAAGTGGTCACTAGTGGGGTTCCTCAGGGTTCCATCCTCGGGCCTCTTCTTTCCGTTATTTTCCTTGATGATCTTCCGCACCTCCATGACACCAAGATAATCGCCTATGCCGATGATGTCACCCTAATCCATCTCGGTAATGTGAATGTTGTTGACAATTTTCAACTCTCCGTCGATAATTTTTGCTATTGGGTTGAAAAGAAAAACCTTTTGTGACTGTTGATAAGACGAAAGTCTTACTATGTCACGCAAGAATTCTTGTCCGCCATGTTTGCCCATTTTTATTGATAGCATTGCTATTGAGAATGTTGAGCATTTGAAAATTTTAGGTGTTCTTTTTTACAGTGATTTGAGTTGGAGTGTGCAGTTTGATAGCTTGTATAATCGCTGTTGCCGTGTTATGTCGTTTGTAAAACGTTTAATGTTGAACGGCAATCGTGGTCCCGTTATTTGGCAGGCTTACATGGCTTTTGTCTTCTGTCATATGGTTTTTTGTTGGTCAGTCATGTGCGACATCAGCAAAGGGAAATTCAGAAAGCTTGAACGATTACATGTCCTTGCTAGACGTTGGGTTGACGTAACTGACAAGACCAGCCTTAAAGATTTACTCAATAAGATCTGTGAACAACTGATACAAAAGATAACCACGAATGCGAATTTGCATCCTTTGGCTGAGTTTTTTGAAATTCGCCAGAATACCTGCAATATAAGACGCATAAGGGCTCTACGTCACTTCCACAGAAGAATGGCTCTTTACAACAATTCATTCGTCAAATTTTCCATCAAATCGTGATTTTGTTCCTGTGTATATTTCTTTGTAATACCGCTTGCTGTATTCACAAATACAGAATTATTGTTATTCTGTCTTAGCTCGACATTCAATCTGATAGTTCTGAATGCAAAATGAAAACATGTCCCATCAAGAACAATGAACTATGTAACAGAACGAAAGTGGTTTATAGAATAAAATGCAATTTAAGTAACGAAGTGTACATAGGCAGTACAGTAAGACCATTGCACCAGCGATACAAAGAGCATCTGACAAATATCAACTCATCAGTTTTTAAACTCAAACAAGAATGCAACTCTAACAGTAATAATCATATATTTGATATTATAGATTTTGATCCGGACGAAACAAACTTAAGACTGCGAGAAGCCATCCACATCAAGAAACACAAGCCGCAAATGAATTCAAAGGCCGAAATTGAAGAACTTATGACTTTTTATATTTGTGATTCGGTGCATTTTGCATTCAATGCATCATCAATATTTCTATGCAACAATTTTTCTATGTATACCTTTTTAACTGTTTCATCTCTTAGTCAGACCATCGATATTTGTATGAATATGCTAAAATTTTGAAATCTCTTTTTATCACAACCTGAAGATAACCTTGGACATAAGGTTGAAATATATCGTAAGATAAAAAAGATAGACGTTATTTCAGACCTACCACCAGAAACTTGGCTTTCCCAAAAATTATAAAACATCTCATCAAAAGACAATGTTTTGAAAAGAAAGGTCTATCCCGAGCTTTCACTCGTCATTCAGCGAGCACAATCATGATTGTTTAACTATTATTTCGTTCGGTTTGGAAAGCCATAATTTGATTTAACTTTTTGTTGCATTTTAGTTACGTCACTTTTCTACCTGTTTTGCAATTATTGACCGCTTTTTTGTGGACAATAAAGAATACTTGATTGATTCCTTACTACATTCTAGGTGTTTATTTGTTCAGCCCCACTCTTCTAAAAAGTGAAACATTTTAATCTAATGTAATATTCGAATTTTAAAGAAAACATCTCCGTTTTGCGATCGTGATGCTCTTTGTGAAATGCAATTCGGGCATCATATGTTTACAATGAATAGCAAATAATAATGTCAGATGAACGCAATGAATAATTTGGTTCAAGAACGTGCAAGATTGCCACTAACATACTTGTATTACACATTCTACATTTTCTACTGTCTGAAAATAACAGTTTATTAAAAATGCAGATCTCAGGGAAAAATACAGACTTAGCTGTACATACAGACCAAGCGGCAACTCCGGTTTGTGATCATAATCAGAAATGCAAAACTTAACATCTATGAATAGATGCAGAAAACGCATTTGTACTAGCACATTTATAACTTGAGCAAAAAAGTTAATTGAGATTCTTTCTAATCAATGGGCTGTCTACAAGGGAGACATTTCAGTTAATGAAGATCCAGTTTGGAATTCTACCATCTCATGAAACAAAAGTAATTTAGAATGCAATTTTATCATCGTTTAGCCTTATTACCTACTGTGTACATTTGATAAGAAATCAATCATTCAAAATTTGTCGTGGAAATCACCTCGACCCGCGTCATAATAACTCCTTGACTTAAGTCTCCTTGCAGTGTCATAATCATTGTTTTCATTGCGACTACTCTTATCATGACCGATAAGTGCTACAAGCAGAAACAGCAACTTTGTAAACAGCGACAACTGTTTATGCAAAAATGTGCAATCAATAAGACAAATTCCTAAACTGGTGCTCATTTTCAATTAATGGTGAAGATGGCACAAGTTTTTTTACGACGATTATCATCGTGATTGAGTGCTTTTCAAATTCAATTCAAACGATGACAAATAAGCGCATCATTTTTAATTGACCATATTCAATAAGCATTTCGAGTTTATGCGGATACATATCATGGGCATTGAAGGCGATAATGGAAAGACGCTTCATGGCATTTGAAATGAAATGCTGCAGACGGTTACTGAGCATCCCATAGCTGCTAATGAAGACAAACCAATGTGTAAAGAGGCGAAAAACGGATCTCGTTGACTTGACGGAAGCTTCTGCTACTGACAGCAGTCAAGTACTGCAAACTGCAGTGGTTTGGCCATGTAACACGACAAATCACCTTGATGGAAAGTAAATTGCAAGAAATACTCGAATGTGATCACAAGAAAAGAAGACAGTGGGAGGCATGGCTGTCAGACATCAAAGACTGGGCCCATGTGGGCAGTGCTACTTGGCTTTCGGCTCCACACGCAGCTTGCACCATGCAGAGCTCAGTTAGGTAACCCTACGGTCGTTTCGGCTGCGGTTAAAAACAGATTATGCATTTACTCTTAAAATAAGCGTTTCGCATTGATGAAATGATACTGTTTAAATTTAATCTAATTAAATCAAAAAACTAATTAACCTAGTTGAATTGTTTTCCTATTTAAATCTAATCTACATTTTTCCTATTTTACTAGAACACTTCAAGCCAAACTTCCAACTTTTCCATTTTCAAACTTCAATTGTCTTTCCACGAAGTGAATAAACTTACCATCTGCACTATCTGCCGAGAAGAGATAGAAGCAAAATCACGCAAAATTAAGAAGTTCATCAAGAAAGTGAGTCAACATGAGATGTCTAGTCAAGAAAGGTTTACGAATTTCAACATGTCTTTCATTAATATATGTAGGCCCTATTATCCACTGATAAAAGGTGAAATTCGAAACGAAAGCTCAGTTTCTAAACACCATTAAAATTAATATTGCCACATAAATTTAATTCAAATATGAATAATAGTCTTTATAGACAACGCAAATCGTCAAATCAGAGAAGCCTAACAGTCCTTCACATCACATTCAAGCGGAATGCATCCATCAATCAATATCAAAAAAAGCAAAAGTAGGATAAGCATCAAACACCTTTAATATTCTGCGGTATGATTGTGCACTTGTCTAATTATTCTATGCATCTTACTGCATCAATGCTTTTCTCTGAAATTTGTATTTCTGGCTTTGCGATAATGAACGAGGAATTTCGACTATGTTTCTTGCTCATGTCAAAAGTGTGCTGACTGGATTCGCTCTGTAAGCATGATTGTTAAGGAGCATTGTGCAATTGTGCAACAATCTGATTGCAGATAAGCTCAATGCCGATAGGGAGAAAATTTGAGTACTGTTGGTGCTGCCTTTGTCTCTTTAATCAGCGCATCCAAAATGAATAATCAACTCATAATTGCCAAGTCTAGAGACTCGTTCCAAAGGAAACTCAATTATAATTCATTAAAAACTTACGAACAAAATTGCCGTTTGATGTAGAGAGGAATTACTGAATTACTGCTATTGCGAATGAAGAAGGTCGTAGAATTAAGTGTCTCTCTATCATGATGCAATAACCACCAAGTTACCTGCAAAATTTAATGCATGCGAAGCTCCAACAGTGTCATCTTGAAACTCTTAATGACGTAATACACCATTAATTGTCCATAGCATATCTGCAGATGCCGTAATATTCTTCGGATTCTTTCTCAAATGCCAAAATTGTAAAACTATTAAACTATGAAATCCAAAATAAAAAGAAAAATTCTCACTCGGAAATATTTATACCGGCAAAGTAACATAAAACATAATTTTGCCGACTTTTTCCGCCCTGAGCTTTTTCATATTGAGAATATGATATGTTCATATTGATTAGAATATACTAGAATATATGCTCATACTGAGGGATCATTTTTTTCGTTAGTTAAATAAGTATTAAGATTTTATATTCACTGCTTGATCGTGGAATTTCTGAAGCTTTCTACTTTTGAATTCATTTACATGAGTCGCATGTAGCAGTTCCAACACACCACAATTAAATTCCAATAATCTTTGATTGAAAGTTTTGCTTGCGTTCTGAAATTGTGCTATATTACCTAGCACCTACTTTGTGCTATAAGTTAATAAATGCATGTATGATCAATGCGCACATGTGTTTCATGAAATCGAAAGATTCGAAAGCGATTGGTGGGACATGGGTTTTTGGAAGCTGAAGCGGAAGTTTCAATGGATGCATGATGTGCTTTTCTACAACAGGTAATTTGACACGTTGGAGAATCCGGACCCTCATGTGTCAGTTGTACGACATGTATGCCATATTCGCAGTGATTTGATATCGCAGGGGGGTTTGGTTGTCACGTCCACGTGTCCTTAAGGTCCAGGTGTCGACTCCCTTTCGGACAACCTGCCTGGTGGCGCTGGCAGGTCGTACCCCCTGGATGCTACCATCACAATTAACATCGCCGGTATTGACCAAACAACCCAGAGTCAGGCTGGCTAATGCCCTGACGAACTTTGGCTTACATAACCAATGCGAAGAATCAACGGTGGACCAACGACCGACGAACGAAGACCATCAGTCAATACATAGAGAGGATAATTCAACTACCTCAACAGAAAAGGAAAGGACAACTAGTCCTTCAACGTCGGCGATAGTTGAACTCAATGATCTGAGGTGGTTACAATGACTTAAACAACAACGAGGGACCAACGGCCGAGACCTAAAACTATTTAATAAATACGTAAATGAAGGAAATAACAAATAACAAAGATGCTGCAAGTTAATGGAACCTGTGTACCAATGAGAACCTTCCATCTAAGAGTAGACATCTCCGAATATCAAAAGACTGCTGCCCAGCAATCTGACCTCGAGCGCAATGGGCTACGAGTTGTGGAACTCTTAAGCCAAAAGCTACCTTGTAGAAAGCAATGGCAAACTACCACAAGTATCCTAACAAAAGCGATGACAAATCCATGGAGTATTTCTCGATATCGTGCGCAGACATCTGAGACCCTCAGGTATGATGCGAATGTCAATGCTACTGGGAAGCGATGAAATGCTGTCGTGGATGAATTTTGTAATGACAACACAATTCTCAAGTCGCCTGGACGGACTGTGTTATATGGAGGCATTCAGAATCGAAAGCAAAGTAAATCTTTAAAGAATCTCATCAAAATAGGAACTTGCAATATCCGTACATTAAAGAAACTTGGTAAGCTCGAGCTACTTATTAACGAGCTGGAGAACTTCAAAATCGACGCTACCGGACTGGAAGAAGTAAGATGGAGTGGGTCAGGGCACTTCGTTTCCGGTGAACATACATACAATCATCTATAGTGGCAACGATCGAGGAACACACGGTGTTGGTTTTATCTTAATTAAGAAAATGTCAAGATCGCTAATATCCTACAATGAAATAAATGATCGCATAATCATGCTCAAGTTAAACACGAAACCAATCATCCAAATATATGCCCCAACAAGCGAATGCAGTGAAGAAGCTATTGAAGGTTCTTATCACAAATTACAAGCAATCAAAGACTCTCTGCCAATGCGAGAAGTTAGAATTATAATGGGCGATTTGAACGCGAAGGTCGGCGAGGGTGAAGAGCGTGCATCCGGCGTCGGCTCCCATGGATTAGGTGAAAGAAATGAACAGGGTAACAGTCTGGCTACATTCTGTCAAGCCAATGATTAAATCTTGACTGACACAATGTTCTTCCACCATCCGCGTAAAAGATACACATGGATTTCTCCGGGTGACAGATTTTGAAATCAAATTGATTATATTGCCATCGATAAACCCTGGTTTACTTTTGTCTTAGACGCAAGAGCTCAACCTGGAGCAGACGGTGACTCTGATCATTAACTTGTTGTTGCAAAATTAAGGTTGAAATCATTCCTCCAGAAAAAGAAAGCCACTACTAAAATTTTGTTTGATACCGACAAATCAAGTGACCCAACAATTCCTACGGAATTCAAGATAGAGACAGATAACCAGTTCTCAGTATTAATTGGTGATATTCATTATCCGGAAAGAACACCGAATGAATTATGGGAAGAATTGAAGACCAGATGGAAGACTGCAGGTCTGAGAGTTTTAGGGCAGAAAACGAACCTAAACACCAAAGCCGTGGAGATCGAATGAAGTAAAAGCTTTGGCTGACGAAAAAAGAATGGCAAAACAAGTGAATGATTGCAGCAAATATCAAGCACTGAAGCGGGAGATACAAAGAAAGATACGCCGAGACAGATACATATGGATTGCGAATGAATGCGCAGTCGTTACGAATACGCATAGTTTTGAAAATGTTTCAGCAAATACGAAAACTAAAGCGAAAACCCAGAGTACAACAGATCTCAATAAACGATAGTAACGGAAACGCGATAACTGACCCACAGCAATTAATGTCCAGGTGGTGTGAATATGGAAAAGAACTCTTCTCTGCTACCAAAGCAAGAAACTCTGCCAGCCCATCTGAAGAAGCGGAACCTGAACCACTACTCAGTGAAGTTGAAGACGCTCTCAATAAACTGATAAATGGCAAATCCCAGGGCCTGAATGGGATTCCAGCAGAGCTCATGAAGCACAGTGGCAGTACAGAACTTAAGATCTTACACTTACTTTGTAAGAGAATATGGAATACCTGCACTTGGCCAGATGACTAGAAGAATCAGGAATTTGTAATGATACACAAAAGTGGAAGCACGAAAAATTGCAAAAATTACTGTTCAATTAGTCATACCAGCAAAATACTCATTATAATATTGAACAGAATAAAACTGAAGGCCGAAATGAAAATCTCCAAAATGCAAGCAGGGTTTAGACCAAAAGGCGGGACATCTGATATGCTTTTTGTAATGCAAATAATGATTGAGAAATTAGTCGAAACCAAATCAGAGGCAGTCATAGCATTTATTGATTGCATCAAAGCCTTCGACAATGTATCCCATAATCAATTCTTCATGATCATGCGTCAAATGGGGTTCCCTACTCACGTCATCCGTCTTAAACAAACTCTGTACCACGACCAAACTGGCACGATTAGGTGGAATAGAAGTAACCGCGATACCTTCCCCATTCTCAAGAGAGTGAGATAGGGATGCATCTTATCCTTCAATTGTTCAGTCTCTACACGGAACAAGTGCTAAGAAGCTCTAACTCAACTGAGAACGGTGTCAACATAGGAGGACACATCATCTCAAATCTCCGATACGCAGATGACACAGCCCTGTTAGAAACCAACATCAACAGAGGAACAGAACTGCTACAGAGAATAAATAAAGAAGGAAAAAAGGTAGGCCTGAGATTAAAGACGAAAGAGACAAAGGTCATGTAGATCGGAAACATCACTAATGGTACGATCAATATCGACGGAGAAAACCTAGCAAACGTAGACAACTTCAGAAACCTGGGATCAATGAAGTGCAAAAATGGAATTTGCGAAAAGGACAGCAGCAGCCGAATATGCGTGGCAAAGCAACAAATGACTGCCCTCAACAACGTCTGGAAAGACAGGTCCATTCCTTAAGTCTTAAAGCTGAAGTTGATCAGAGTGCTCATATGGCCCATCTTAATGTATGGTTGTGAAGGATGGACACTACTGAAAGCGGATGAGAAAAGGATTGAGGCTGCTGAAATGTGGCTCCTCCGTAGAATGATGAGCATCAGTTGGACAGCGCATATAGTCCGGCAGCCAGAATGAGTTTCTGCAGGGAACGAGGCCGAAAGTGAGACTTTCACAGAATGATGTACACCCTATCCCTACTACGAATCTACACGTCTGCCGAGTTCTAGTGACTTCCTCTTCTTGTCAGACAGGATCAAAGAAAAACACATGTAAATCCAATGGGACGCAGATTGCAGCTTTTGGTTAAATTGAAATTTTCTTTATTTTCTCTGATTAGACGAAATATGTTAAGCCCAGAGTCATAATTTTTGACATGGTATGTCTTCAGGTCATTTCCTATGATGTGGATGTGCTATCATCATGCATCTGATCGACAATGTATGCGAGAATGTGGTTGAATGTAGATAAAGTTGCTCAAAATGTTTGTGTTTGCGGACATTACGAGGCTCGCCAAATCTGAATGTGTTTCAGTTTACAGACAGGGGTCATTTCCTTTCTGTAAGGAAATGACCCCTGTCTCCATGTAAAAATATATGACTCTGGGCTTAGTACTTTTCATTTGATCGGAGAAAACAAAGAAAATTTCAATTTAACCAAAAGCTGCAATCTGCGTCCCATTGGATTTACATGTGTTTTTCTTTGATCCTGTCTGACAAGAAGAGGAAGTCACTAGAACTCGGCAGACGTGTAGATTCGTAGTAGGCATAGGGTGTACATCATTCTGTGAAAGTCTCACTTTCGGCCTCGTTCCCTGCAGAAACTCATTCTGGCTGCCGGACTATATGTGCTGTCCAACTGATGCTCATCATTCTACGGAGGAGCCACATTTCAGCAGCCTCAATCTTTTTCTCATCCGCTTTCAGTGGTGTCCATCCTTCACAACCATACATTAAGATGGGCCATATGAGCACTCTGATCAACTTCAGCTTTGAGACTTAAGGAATGGACCTGTCTTTCCAGACGTTGTTGAGGGCAGTCATTTGTTGCTTTGCCACGCATATTCAGCTGCTGCTGTCCTTTTCGCAAATTCCATTTTTGCACTTCATTGATCCCAGGTTTCTGAAGTTGTCTACGTTTGCTAGGTTTTCTCCTTCGATATTGATCGTACCATTAGTGATGTTTCCGATCTACATGACCTTTGTCTCTTTCGTCTTTAATCTCAGGCCTACCTTTTTTCCTTCTTTATTTATTCTCTGTAGCAGTTCTGTTCCTCTGTTGATGTTGGTTTCTAACAGGGCTGTGTCATCTGCGTATCGGAGATTTGAGATGATGTGTCCTCCTATGTTGACACCGTTCTCAGTTGAGTTAGAGCTTCTTAGCACTTGTTCCGTGTAGAGACTGAACAATTGAGGGATAAGATGCATCCCTGTCTCCAAGAACTGAACATCGAGAGATCTCTCCTGCCCACCATCAAGAGAAAGAAAATGACTTACTTTGGACATGCTATCCGACACAAGACCTGTAGCGTGATGAAAGAAATTTTTCCACAGAATCACAGAAGAAAGACGAGGAAGAGGTCAACCAACCACCTCATATGTTGAGAACATCACCACATGGATAAGATTAAACATAAGCAACATCTATCGAGCGTGCGAGGACCGGGAGCGATGGCAAGAAATTGTGAAGGAAGCAGCATCGGCAGCTAACATCAGCGATGATGCCGTCAGGTAATCAAGTAATGTATGTCTCGTGTAGATTTTGCTAACCATATAACATGAAGTGACTGTGCAATAACATCAATGTATTTTAGAGATTGCTACACATAAAGAACATTTCACGACACTGGAACATGGAGAATCCAAAAAAAGAAACTGCTGCTTGATAACTCCAACTTTCCGAGGTAACAAAGAATCGCTGACAATGGCATTTTGGTGGAACGTTAGCAATTTTTTATTACTGGTCTTGACGGTAATAATACGGTAATAATAAAACTGGTTGGTGGGGACACAGGAGTTAGTACAAGCGTGTCGATTTCATGTTAAAAAATCAGTAATTGTCAGCCTATCGATTGATCAGTAATAAAGTATTTTTTATTGGCAAATATATTGAATCAGGGCTGCCACTCTTATCAAAAATAAAAATCGGAAAGTCAAATCGGAATGGAAGCCCCCTAAAATGCGTAGCCGTGGCCCCCCTTAAATTAAAAAAATTACGATCACTCGACACAATCCGATAAGTTTTTTCCGTAGCGATTCCGTAGAGACATGTTCATGCGCTGCTGACCGAAGAATCGGATTGTGTTCGGGCAAATGTTGAGCAAGTAGAAAATAGACTGCCACAGTGGTGCTAATGTTGCTAGTGTTAGCAATTGTTCATTTGAATCATAAATAATTTGAATCATTGAATCATAAATAACTTACTGAAAGTCATTATTGAGTCGCCAATAGCCATTTCAAAAACTTTGAAATGATCAGTGAGAGAATAGGGAATTAATAAGAAAGTGACGTTGGGGCTTCACTGTGGAATATCCTCTATATCAGGGGTCGCCAACCTTTTTCATACGCGGGCCAAAGTATATCAGCAAAATTCTCAACGGGCCAAGAAATATTTCTAGATTTCTAGATCATTATATCTCATGATAAAACAAACGTTTCCTGCTCATAGCCACATATCCACATGTATTTCATTCTGAATTTGCCAATTTAAACAACACTCGATAGAAATAATTGATTGATGGTTTCATTAAAATATGAATATGTATTTCATTTCTCATTTTAGTTTTTGCGAAAAACCTCGGACTTTCTTATCATAAGTTATAAGTTCAGAATTTGATGACTGTTTAGGAAATGTTATAATAATAACTTTGTTATAATTGTTCAATATGAAGTGAGAAAAAGCATTTCAGTCTAATTAACTATAATAAACTCGGCAAATCGCCGGCTTACCCATTTAATTTTCCCTTTATTTAACAAAAACAAGTTGAGATTTATAAGAAACAAGTTAATGAAACAAGTAATCAATGAGACGGTTGTGATTGTAAATTGCTAACAAGAAGGGAGAAACGTGGGTCAAAACTTGATAAGGCGATTCGAAGAATGGCGTCCATATGCTCATCAGTCAAACGAGAACGATGAGGATTTTTGATAAATTTCATATTTGAGAAAGCGGACTCGCATATGTAGGTGCTGCCAAACATGACGAGGATACGAGTTGCAACTAACCTAAGGATTCGGAATCGAGCCGGAACAAATTGCAGCCAAAACGAAGTAGCATCATTTTCAGCGTGCTGATGCTTCAGTCCTAGTTCGGCCTTTTTAAACCAACCAATTCCAACTCGCACTTGCTTTATTGATGTCAAAATGCTTTTCAAAAAGCTCAGCAATGGAACTTGTTTGAGAACAAATGAAGGGATCTTTAATGAACAAAAAAACCTGCTCAAGATCGCTGAAGTCTGTAAATCGTGAGTCGAATTCGATGATAATGTCATCCAGGTAATCACTCAAACAAGCGGCCGCTTCATGCACATCTCCTGATAGAGCTTTTGTGTTCGGAAACATAATGAGATCATCGCTCTCAATTTGGCGCTTAAACAAAGTCAAAATTCCTCGAAACTCGGTAACATGCTCGTAGAGGTTGAATATCGGTTTCATTTTGCCTTGGAGCTTTTCGTTCAAGACATTGAAGTGCTTGCTCATATCAGCTAGAATTCCTAACCACGTGCGAAAGGTGCTATCTTCCAGCGCAGAAAAGTCATTATTATTTCCATGACCATGGTCGTTGAGATATTTTTCAATTTGCGGCAAGACGGCAATGAATCTCTGGAGCACGGCTCCTCTTGAAAGCCATCTGATATGGTTATATAAAATCAGGTCACCGTATTCACATTCTACTTCTTTCAAAAGGGTTTTGAAGAGACGATGTTGAAGTGAACTATTGCGAATCCGATTGATCACTTTTGTGACTGTGACCATAACGAAATTCATGTAGTCACCTCGGCGTAATTTGGAGCAGAGAGCTTGCTGGTGAATTATGCAGTGGTAAACAAGAAAATTGACACCTGTTTTCTGCCGTAATAAAACAAGGAAACCAGTTTTTCGACCAACCATCGATGGAGCGCCATCAGTTGTAATCGATGTCAAATGCTGCCAGTTTAGTCCAAATGAATCACAAGCCTCGTAAACAGCATCACAAATATCTTGTCCAGTTGTTCTTCCAGTAAGTGATTTCATGCACAAAAGATCTTCTCTGACACACTTTATGATCACATCGAAGAAGCGAATGAAAATCAAAAGTTGCGAAGTGTCGCTTATGTCGGTACTTTCGTCAATAGCAAGAGAAAAGTATGGTGATGCAGCCAAACACGTACGAAGCTGAGCAGATA
This sequence comes from Prostheceraeus crozeri, assembly GCA_907163375.1. NCBI lineage: Eukaryota > Metazoa > Platyhelminthes > Polycladida > Euryleptidae > Prostheceraeus > Prostheceraeus crozeri. Next base: position 74,205 of record CAJQUW010016944.1, on the reverse strand, counting down.
AATCGGCGGAGATTTGTTCACATCGTCGAGTACACGTTTGAGGAGACAGGGACATCTTTCGAATCTGTTCAATGATCTGTTGGTTATTGTGAAATGACTTGTATAATGCACCTGCTCCCACAAGAAAACATTCTTTGACAAACTCTCCATCAGAAAATGGTTTCTTATGCCGCACGATGAGTTGAGTAATTCGGAAGCTGGCATCAGTGACATGATCTGTTGATGAGCAGGCGGTAAACATACTTTGACTCATTCCATCTAGGGCACGAAATAGGCGGTCATACTCTCGTTGTCTGGATGGATGATCACTCATAGGAAACCTTGCGTTAAAGCCCCGATGATTGGTATTGAAATGGCGTTCGAGGTTGTATTTCTTACACTCTGTCACGGTCTTATGACATATGATACAAACAGGACATCTGTCCTTTTGACGCATGCAGAAGAAATAGGCTAAACGCCATTCATCAAGAAATGTACGCTTGATAATTCCGTCGCTACTCCGTTTACTTGCCATACTCGAAGCGCATTAAATGAATGTAATGTACCCGTGCGAAAGACTTCCCCATTTGCTTGCATTCATGACGTCACTGCTCGCCGCATCCAACCAAATCTGTGATGTATTCATTTGTGAATGAAGACAATGTGATGAAGACAAATGAAATTTGTGACGAAGACATTCACTTCATAGAAATTCTACGACCTCGAACTGTGTGTGTATGCATAAGCACCATATCACACGATCAAGTAAACCTCATAAAAGATAAAAGGTGGTAAAGTGTGTTTTCGAATAAACTAACATTAACACTAAAGACGTCACGAATAGTACACATATTCTATCTACTGTATGCGAAGACGCTGATAAGCTTATGGGCCTAACGTAGAAACCTGCGGGCCATTTCGTCTTCTTACGCGGGCCATTGATGGCCCGCGGGCCCCAGGTTGGCGACCCCTGCTCTATATTAACAGGAAAGAAAATTATATTATAAGCGAAGTTTAAAGTGAAGCATCATCCGCCACGTTACACAAACAAATTTTAATCCATTTCACACAGCATAGATTGACGACTAGTATGAGGAATATATGCTCAATATGGGGAAACTGAGTTCTACATTGTGCTCAAATACTACACATTACAGATGCCATGCTAGTTAATGTGCTCTTAAATCTAAAATGATGCCCAGACCACGAAAGGAAAAAAGTCAATAGATGAGAGAGATATTTGATTTAAGCCATTGCGAGAAGTACTGTACTAACGTTTCTGGATTTTTAGTCGTGCAGTGAGTAGGGGAGAGTGGGGTGATCTGGCACCCTAACACTAAATTAGCTCTCATGACCAAACAACGAATTTTTTTACTATTCAAAGATAATGACTTTAATATTCAGGGAATTTCCTAACTTTTTTGTATTAAAATTTTTTTTTTCGATTCGGACTCCTTCCTCTTCAAATATTCGTTTCAAAAAAAGTTACAAAAATGCCAATTCACGAAATGTGTGGGGTGAATTGGCACTCGTGTAGTTTGTCCCCCATAACTTGCCCCACGATGCACCGCTGTTACTATTTTGTGAACTAGGGTATGTGCCGTTAGTCTAGGTTGCGTTTTTAATAAAATAAGCACATGCGCAGACCCGTAAAAACTAATTAATTGACTTACTAATTAGGATTATATACCGGCACTAACTACACACATTCGACTTTCCACTTTGTTACACCCATGTTATAATTTTTATTTATTGTATGTCTATGTAGATAATTCTGAAATGTGGTTTTATTATATCATATCATCCCCAATCCTTGAATCTTATTGATTTGACGCATGTAAAACAATATGCATAGTAAAAATAAATCTTTATATATATCAAATCGATGAAAAAATTACACAGTTGAACAATATAGAACAAGAGTATGCTATCAATAGAAACACTGTAAGCATGCTATTTTTCCAATACGTCTACGGGCTCGGCAAATTGAACACTGATATTTCCGCAGGTAGCCGAAATATATGGTTCCGGCTCCTCCAACTGACGCAGTAGGCAATCGAAATCAACTTGGAAAACGTCGCCAGTTGTTTAACGGAAGAGCCTCTTTTCCTTGTCTAGGCTTCTAAATCCTTGTAAAAGGATTTCTCCTTCCTCAGGATTTGCGATGCTGCGACAAACACATCGAAAGGTTTGATTGCGCTTACCACCAGAAACGTGCACTAGGAACCACATGCCAGCTTTGATCTCCGACGGGATAGGAAGCGATGCAGTCGGGCACTCGTCACATTCGATCGTCGATGAATCAGAAAAATCGTCAAAAATCAGAGGAATTTCTCTCTTCCCTCGTTTAGCCTGTGCATGATCGTCACGCACGACTGACCGTTTCCTTGCCACTGTCTGTTCTCTTGCTTCAATCAAGGCCTTTTGAGGAGTTGAAGTCATTATCACTGAGGTCCCTTTTCTTGTTCCTGTTTTCCTTTCAGTCGCGGTAAGTCGGGGGAGTGGTCGAACAGACTCGGGTGTCACGGCCGTCGCAGTTGATGAACACGGTTGATCGACGGATGCATCATTCTCAACTTGCTCGGAATCACGTCGCAGCTGAGGAACAAAGACGCCTGCCGGAGCGAAATCAAGGTCAGAAAAAATATCGACGTTAACCGGCATAATGCCAGTTTTTTCGAATGCCTTGAGTATGTTCTTCCTCGAAAAGGCCTGGTCGAAAGCAACGTTCATAATTCCACTCACGTCATAGATGGTCGATCTCGCCCCAGGATGTATCAGCATCCACTCGTTCAAAGACCGATTGTATGCGGCCTTGAAGGGTCCATACACCACCACGCACAATGGTTGCAGTCTATGCGAACAATGTTGAGGGAAAGTGACGACGACGATTCCATGTTCACGACAAAAGTCAATGATCCCAAGGCTCGTGTGCGATGAATGATTGTCTATCAAAAGAAGAACTGGCGAGTCTTTGCCTGCGTGGGAATGGCGGACGAAGTGTGGCAAGAAGGAATCAAGGAAAATGTCCATTGTCATCCACCCAGACTGGAATTCACTGCTAATGTGCCAAGTGGCGCTCCAATCGTAAACGAGGCCGGAGGAACTTTCATTCGGGGGAATACCATGACAGGAGGTACTGAATTTCCTGCTGCATCTATTGCGCAGGCCACGGTTACCAAGACTCCTCGCTCACTTGACGTCATCTGTCCAACTTGCTTTCGGCCGATGGGAGCTATCACCTTCGGGTTGTTTTGAACATTCGTGAGCCCAGTTTCGTCCATGTTGTAGATTCTATTCGACGAGAATTTGTGCCCCATCATAACTTTCTGATAGCTAGAAAAAGACAGATTCATGGCGGCACGATTGAATCCCTGGGCTCGAGCTAAGGACGTAGCCTCAGGAGTTCTTAGCGATAATTTGGAGCGCTTCAGGAACCCCCGAAGCCAATCAATTCCAGCTAGTTGATTTCTCGTCCAATTCTTGTGTGTCGTAATTTGCAGTTTCAAGGCAAAGTCGTATGCAAGTTTTCTCGTTTTCTTGGTATCCAACCCATACAACATCGATCACGACGTGCGCAGATAATCAGGTTAGTTGAGTCTCTTGTTCTGTAGTGAAGACCATATTCTCAGAAACATGTCCAGAGGGTTTCTGACATCCCCTCTTCGCTCTAAAGAGTGTTCTCCGAGGAATGCCGGTGCGAGACACAACACTTTTAAAAGTGTTTCCTTCGGCGAGTAAGTCAAGCGCCTTTTGTAATTCAGAAGAGGAGTATTGACTCTGTGGCTTCGCTTGTCAGACGTACTTTCGAGGCATGATGAATAGCAATGAGCAACTGAATGCGCGCTCGGCTGAATAGGCTAACCAATCCCTCAGACGTCATGCATGAGTCACTATGATGTCCCCTCTCCCCATGATTGCAGGCCAAGAGCTTGATCGGAAACGCGCACGCAGCGCTTGATGTATTCCCATTGGATGATGCTATACACCTATCAAATATTAGTCCAATCATTATCGAAGCGATGCTGCGCACGCATGAAACACACTGACAAGGCGCGCGCTTACAATGATGCTCTGCCAAGTACAGCTTTTTCAAGACAGATCGGGTTGACTTAGCAATGAGAGATGCGGCATATCGCTATAGGCCATGGGTTATTTGCCCTTTTAGATAGACCTTATCGGTTATAGTCAGCAGTAATTTGCAGTGATGATACGTTAAGATTTAGGCCTGATGGATGTCCTACTAGTTCAGTTTTAATAGCAGGATTGAGCTAGATTCGGTACACCCAAAACTAGCTGTCAACATATAGTGTCAGATCACCCCACTGTCCGAGTGCCAAATCACCCCATTTCACTTTTTATCGAAAACAGCAGGCTTAACCGAGAATACCAAAATTTTGGAAAATTCATTCATGTGACCTTTTAGTACATTGACCTAGCTAGCAGAAAACGTGTATTGCCGATAAATATCAGTTGCTAGGAAAAAAATATCCCAAAAACTGCAGAAATGCAAAAAATTTTTTGACCTAAGGTAAACGTAATTTTTATGTGTGGAGGAAAAACGAAGTCCGCCATGAACATAATTATTATATGCCAAGTGTGCACTATAATAGTGATTTCAAATGTATATTTCGGATTTTTGATACAGAGCCTAAAATAGGCTGTAGGGGGTGGGTGCCAATTCACCCCAGGTGCCAAATCACCCCACTCTCCCCTATACCTTTGAAGAGTCTACAGTATAAATCTTCATCCGAACTACAGATATCTACGATTGGTGAAATACATGTAGGCCTAGTTGAAATCGCATTGTCTAGAGGTTGTTTTCAAAATTTGAAATTTGCAAACACGAATGTAAATAGCACAAAGGTCAGCTGCCGAATTTCCAAGCGCTTCCACTGTCTGATGGCTTGCGCAGTGAGTTGCTGATTCCTTACAATAGGGTAAACTGCAATGATGACGGTTAGGAAGCCAAAAACTTTTGCATTCCGATTGAAAAACTTTGCTGATTCTTGTAGCTCCGGCAATGATTCAAATCAAACCTTTCTCTCATCTCTTGCATTTCAAACATATGCCATGAAAAAAACAATAACATTTCTCAGAAAAACTTTTGAACAAGATTGTGACAGCTATTTGATTAAAGCTCAGACACCATGGCATAAGTAAACATAGCATCAACACGAAAGGAAATGCTTATCACCTCTGCAGTTGCTTTCAAGATTTCAATTTTCGTCGGTGTCTTAGCCAAAATTTAACCGCATTTGCAACAGGTAATCGCATTTGGTAACAATGAAATTAAACAAAAGATAAAATATTCATTTGACACTACCTTGTGTTCCCGAAACTTATTGGTAGATTTCTCTTTCATAATTTTCTTTTTCTAGCACACTTCTTGAAAGCCGTATTTTGTAGAGCACCTAAATTTGTGTCTTATTTCGGAAACTTGATTACGCGTTGAGTCTTGTTTCCTCATGATTGACGAAGGAATCAGTGACTTGCTTGTAGAAAAATCTCTGATCAAGTGTTACCCGGATTTATAGAAAGTTCCTGCTTTGAAATTCATGATTATTAAGAACTGAAGGACCCTTAACAAGCTGAATCGGCCCCTCACAATCTAAAAGGGCACACACACACAATATCAAGAGGGCCCCCCCCTCACGATGTCCGAAGGGCACTCATGATCTCAATGGGCCGTCACGATCTCAAGAGGACCACCTCAAGGAATCGAAAGAGTCCCCTCACGATATCAAAAGAGTTCCCTCAAGATGCCAGAAAGGGCCTCTTTCTCTGTCTCAAAAGAGCCGACTCACGATGTCGAAAGGTCCCTTCACAACATCAAAAGGGCATCCTCAAGATGCCAAAAAGGGCTCTTTTCTAATCTCGAAAGAGCCCACTCACGACTACAAAAGGCCCCATTCACAGTCTCAAAAGGGACCTCTCTCGATCTTTAAGGGCCCTAACGATCTTAAAAGCACCTTCACGATCTTGAAGGTTCCTTCCACAATCTTATAGGGCCTCCTCACGATCTCTAAAGCGCCCCCGCAATCTTAAAGGACCCCTCACGAAATCAAACCCCTCACAAACGTAAAGGGGACCAATCACGATGTCAAAAGGAATCCCTCAATCTCAAATGGTCCTTTCAGATTCTCACGATCTCAAAGGGACCCCTTACAGTCGTTAAAGGGCCGCTCACCATCTCAAAAGGGCCCTACAGTGACTCAAAATCCAAATTATTTGTACCTTGGCAGAACATTTTCCCAATAATTTCAGTCTAAAAAAGCCTGAATTACGGTTAAAACCGGAAGAATGGCAGACCTGTTGAATACATATTTGGCAAACTATTCAAAAAACGTAGTACATCATGTACAAGTCACTTTACAAACACTCTCCCTTTATTTGCGGAAAAATCAAAAACAATATTCACAAATAGTTTTCTTCTCGGACGTTTCGGGTTCAAAACCTTCATCAATGAGATATAAGGGGTCGGGAACCGAAACGTCTGAGAAGACAAAAATTTGCAAATTATGCTTCTTAATTTTGGAAAAATAAAGGGACAAAAATAAATGTCAATATCTCATATGCATCTTCCAATAACTAAATTAAGAATAACTAAATGAGATGAGTAAAAGTGAAAAAAGTCTTGCCCATATGACAGAAAGAAAATATATAAATATTTTTTAACCATTGTAAAAAATATTTAAAATGGTCAAACAATTTGCGCTGATGTTGTGTGGTTTTTGTTTTCTGCAAATTTCATGACTATGCATGCATATTTCCTTCATGTCGATTAGCAGCATGCAATAATTCTGCGCAGCAGACTCGAATTCTTTAGAGAAACATCTTTGACTTAGTGGAGCGGAAAAACCAATCCAAGTCAACTTATAATAAGTGTTCCTTTTGGGATTTCATGATTGTGCTATCCAATCAGTAAATGAAGTTTATCTGATGAAATCGAGACCATGGAGATCAGATATTGATGTGAACAACAATGACCTCTCAAAACGTGGACCTCTCCTTTTCATGCAAGGATGCAGAGTGCAAATTTATGTAGCACGAAGGAGGACTATTGGCATAATTGAAATTATAAGAGTGAGTTAAGAGCTTCAGAATTTTAATTCAAGTCCAACAAAATTATAATGACAAATTGGAATATGCAGGATATACTGCTCTGAGCTTGAAGAAGGCAGTATCGTCTTCGTGTCAAAAATCACTTTATTTTTGCGAGTTATAGGAAAGGGCCAGAATTCATCTGTACAGCATTAAAATGCACTTTTAATTTTGTATTTTAATAACATGAACTTTTAATAATTTTCTTTGCGCCAATTGAAGTCCGACCTTGATCACGAGGTAAATCCCTGCATCAACAATTTTCTTGACAGTCTGCGTGCCTCTCCAAGTTTCAATTTCGTGAATTCATCATTAAAGTTTCGATGACTTTAGATTGGAGACCGTTCGTTTTGGGTGGAACTGCCTCCGTTATCGCAGAATGCGGTATGTAAAGAACAGTCCTGTGAAGTTTGTAGATTGTAGACCCTAAACAGTTTGATTGAAGCTGGTGGCAGAAAGTTTTGCAATAATGATTGATTTACTCATTTTTGTGTAAATATGATTTTACGCATTCCATTCCTGTAGATGGTTTGGCTGAAATCGTTTTTCTTTGGGTGAACGAAAAGAATCTTAATTTAAATTACATGTAGGCCTATAGGCGGCATGCCCTATAGGCCTATTACCCCGTATGACGCCTTTGAACCTTCAATGGACTGAACAATGCGTGAAACAATATCTGTTAAGTTGATGAAACTACTCTTTCTTTTTGACAATAGATAACAAATGAGAACAAATATTAGCTAATTTTCTCTGTAGACCTAGAGATGTTCTTAAGGCCGTGCTCGCTATAACCCAGCCTGGCATCTTACATAATTTGTAAATTAGTATAGTGACTTCCTTTTCTCGCTCTAAGCCATCTCTCTTTATAAACGTGCTTTCTATAATTGGATTATTGGATAATTGGATTATTTAAAAACTTGGTTTCTTTATTATAGGCCTAGCTTACCCAGAATCGATTACTAGTACACCTCTCGTAAAATATGTGCTAAGTAGACAGTACATTCTTCATCTACCCCTACAATTGTACTTTTATGCTTAACTTTTTTACTTGCAATAAACCAAATATCGGGTGAAAAGAATTGTTATCTCTTCTGAGAAGCCAGTTACAATTCGGAATTATTGCTGTTAATTATCCCACCCTGATGATGACATGATCCGCTCCATTCGTTGCAGTACACAAAATTTGCTTGTGTCTGCGCTTAAATCTATTCAAATTTAACTTCAGTTCTATACTTAATTCGTTAGGCCCCTGCAAAGATGTATCACAGCCAATCAGGGTGATATGTATTTGGTTCAAGTAGCAACGTGGCTTATTCTAATTAATCGAAGCAACACCTGATTGTTGTTTAATGGCTTCATTTTTTCTTGTCATAAATGTCTTGTCATCAGTAATATGAATTGTCAAATACACTTATATGTCGTTCCACTAGTCAGAAAATCCATAACAGCAATGAAGTTGCTTCCAATTTTCTGTAAAGTTGAAATTGAGCATTTGCATTGATCAATGATGCATAGCCGAACATTTTTCGGCAAATTTTACTAATGATTTATTTTTTAAATTCAACGAGCCCTTCACGAAGCTTCTACGGATCTTCAGCGAATGTATTGAGATGTGGTAGAAGGTCGCCCTCTTGGATGCAGGTCAAAGGGATATATTTGTGCATATTCTATTTTATGGCTGGTACGGGTCGATGGGATCCCTAGAGAAAGTGTTTTGGCTAGATCAGAGTTCGTTTTTTACCTCAGATTGGACTCTGGGTGGTAATTTGATTTTTAATATGCACTTTCGTCAAGATTTAGGTTTTCGCAATATCTGGTGTATGAAGGGTTAAAGCTATGTTCCATTCATCTTCCAGTTTTTACTGAATCATGTCTTCTTACGTTAGAGTACCACTCCAGCGGGGTCCGCCACACGGATTGATCTCCTCCAATGTTGCCGGTCAAGTGCGTCTACTTCGTTAGGCCTTTCGCGCGCAGATTTTCGCGCATTCTATTGGTCCGTCATTTCCTGGGCCGGCTGCGTGGTCGCCTTCTCCGTAATTGGGGCCACTTGCATTCGGCGCCGCACCTCTGCGTACGTTCTCTACGTGGTCCTTCAGGGTAATTCCTAGCGACCACCGCAGCATCCTCATCTCCATCGCATGTAAGGCACGCTCGTGAGCAATGATGGTAGCCCACCATTCGGTGACATATAGTGCTACCGATCTTACTACTGTCTGACATATTTTCGACTTCAGCTTGAGTGACATTCTTTTGTCGTATAAAGTAGTGGTGCATTGCCGCCATTTTAACTACGTTGCATTTACACGCCCACGCACATCAGGTAGTGATTCTCTATCAGCCGAGATATTTGAGCACAAGTCTTTAAACTGGGTGGCTTTCGGCAGCTCATCTTTGCCCACTCTTGCACTGCCATTCATCTGCCTTCCGCACTCCGGATATTCTGTCTTGTTCAAGTTCAGTCGCAAACCGACATTATCCAACCTTGTCTTCCACTGCTGTATCTGATGTTCCAGTTCCGCTCTACTTGCTGCAGCTAGCAGGTCATCAGCATAAAGCAAAGACCACGGATGTGGCGTTTGCAGATGGTCTGTCACCGTTTCCATACACAAGATAAGCAGTAGCGCTGATATTTACGAGCCTTGATGAGCACCGACTTGTATGGAAAAACTCGGTCATTTTCCTGTTGGGCAACGCACCACGCTTGAGACGTCGCGGCACAGCAATTGTACTCACTGAACGTATGTCTCAGGGACACCGTGCGCGCAGAGTGTGCCAGATAAGCGCATGAGGAACCCCTGTCAAACGCCTTCTCTAGATCGAGAAACTCTAGGTGTAGTGGTAAGCTCTTTTCTCGGTGCTTTTCCATTAACAGGCGAGCCTCATGAATCGCATCAATGGTGCCGGTACCTTGGATGAATCCGCAGTGGTTTGTGGTGATATTGCTGATATCTCGGAGGCGCTTGTCTACTACGTACTCACAAACATTGCCCTTGCCTTTCCATATTGGCACTCATATTGGCACTCCATATGCTGCTCGACCATTCTTGTGGTACAGAACCTTCTGTCACAATGCGGTTGAACAGCGACGTTAACAAATTTACACCTTGTCCTCGGAGCAGTTTCCACACCTCTGCTGGAATGTCATCTGGTCCCGTCGACTTCATTCTTCATCTTTTCCAGCGCTGCCATGACTTCCTTCGGTGTGATTTCCTCACTGGTCCAGCTACCGGTTCAGCACTCTCAATAGGCGGATGTGGGAACTCGGGTTCGCTCCACCGGTTAAGTATCTCTTGCGGTTCATTTAGGACTCGGTGGTTTGCATCTTTGATGTCTATGATCTGTCCGAGATCTTGGGTTGCTTGATGTCGGGATTTCGCCAGCCAATACACATTGTTTGCTCCCTCTCGTGTGTTCAGCTCCTAATACAAGTCGGCGCAGTGATCAGCCTTCGACTTCGCCTTCGACTGCCATATACCGCTCCAAGTCATCGGCCACTTGACTGTCTCCACACCTTGTAGGCCTTTTTCTTTTCTCTCACTGCTGTTTTTGTGCTAACTCGTTCCACCAGCAGGCTACCTTACCAAGTCGCTTCCGTCCAGGCCCCAAGACATCAGACTTTGCTCTTCGGACCTCATCCGCTAAAATAAACTCCACATTTTGTCAACCGGTTTGTCAGTGTCCACCATCCTCGCATCTTGTAACTTGTCGGCAATCTGGACAGCATATTTTCCCAATTTCCACCACTTGATCCTATCAGCACCGGTCTGTGTCAGTCGCTTAGATATGAAGTGTAGCTTCAGATCAGTTATCAACAGTAGGTGCTGTGGGGCAACTATGTCCGATGGAATCACCTTGGTGTCTGTCACTTGCCTCAGATCACATCGACGCACCATCCAATAGTCAATGTTAGTTTGCCTGCCCTCGCTCGTGTATGTGATTAGATGTGTTGGCATTTTCTTGAACGTGCTCACCACTACCATGTTATGTGCTTCAGCTTGGGTCAGTATCCTAATTCCCTCTTCGTTTCGCACACCATATCCGTTGCCACCATGCACTTGCGAGATACAATCTCTTGACTCTCCAACATGTCCGTTCTAGTCTCCTCCTAAGAAAAGATGTTCGCATCGATTAATCGTTTGCAGATGAGCTGAAAGATCATTCCAGAACTTATCCTTCTCTTCGTCTGAAACTCAAGCTTGTGGCGCGTAACAGCTGACAACTCGCATTATCGTTTTACCTTCTTGGAGTTGAGCGACATCAGTCGATCAGAGATCCGACACACCTCTATGATACTTTCTCTTAGCCTCTACAACAGCGATAGCTACATCGTTCCTTTTCATGCGTCCACCGTTATAAAAGAGCTTGTACCCGTCACCAATTTCTCTGCTCTTTGCACAAGTCCACAAGGTTTCCTGCACGTATCTATTTTATTGAATCCTTTGTATCCTTGAATCCGTTGAATTATTGTATCCTTTTTTATTGAATCTATTCAATGTCAAATAATTTAAGCAAGATAGCGTTCTTTGAAATTTTGGCTAGACCCTTTTGACAAATTGCTATGTAATATGCATTGATACTGAACTAGGAAAATAACATCTTGGGTGTATAAACTGTTCGTGACATTCTACTGTGCAAAGCCAGTGATATTTTATGGGCCTTCATGAACGTTTGCTTTCTTTTATGCCTTCCTTCCAACCGTGTGGATAGAGCACTCCTTTACTATCTCACTGGTGTTTGAATCAGGTTTTCCGTCGGATAGGGTTTTGACGTGATATCCTGATTAATAGTTTTAAACTGTAATCACTAATCACCCTCACCGACATAGCTTTTTCTTGTCAGACTATGACAAAGTTTCGTAAGACCATTCGTAGGCCTAATCAGTCAAACGACACCAAAATCTATACAAAGTGGAGAGATTTGAAGAGTTAAAGTCATTCAGATTTGCCTCCTGAATTATCTGCATTGCCAATAGTTAGGCATTTTCCATTGGTAGTTTTTGGAAATTGGTACCATTGGTACAGGAGCACTACATATACAGAAGTCGCCTTATCAATAGAATATGAAAGATTCCCATGCCGAATATTTGAGTCAAAAAATAAAACGAGCGATTGATCACCCCGATTCGGTGAGACACATCTGAAAAATTTACACTGATGTCAATTAGAGCTGCACCTTGAAATAGTTGTATTTTAATTTTGTGACATGGTACATGTGCTATATCCTTGAAGGATGGATTTGGACCCGAAACTGTCATTGTGCGAGATTTGGGACCAAGCCGAAACTTACGGATCCCTGAAGTTTGATAAAACAGGGAGCAACTGTATTTGTGCTTCGAAGCACGTTGATTTCATTACCATCGATTTCGATATGTTGAATCTAAATAGGCTATAGGCTACCAAAGATCAAAAGAGGGTGCTTGCTAAAAAATGTTGATATCAAAGTTATGCACTCATTACCTATGCATATTTCTTATTGACATCGATGATTTGTTGTTAAATGAACTGCTTTTGATCGTTTTGACAGTTGTATGTAATTGTTATGCTATTTGTTTCTGCTCTGCTTCGCTTATTTATGGGCCTATTTCATTATTGCGACTAGTTGTGATTGTAGTTTGACTCTTGCGATAAAAAAATTTAACAGTGATAGGATGGAACGACGATGATTGTCGATCGATAGCGGCTTTAACCAGTTCCAAATTATCAGAATAAAAAACAAGAAATTAGGCTGAAATGCTTCATTTGCGGTCCCAAAAGTGGTCATCATGGTAAACACGTGCAACTGACATTTAAATCATGAAATGCCAAAATGGTACAATGACGATAGCTATAAAATCGTGCCGAAATTTCATTCTCCACGCTCACCGATATATCGTCTAGCTCCATGATCATATTGCAACTGTTTACCTGATGATTTTGCCGACATTCTAGCTACATGCAAGGTGCACAAAGTCCTTAATGTCCTTGTTAATTGGTAGTCTTAGATGCACCTGTGGATGGTGAAGAATAGTATGTTTCCTTAATTCCCTTTTCCTTTTAGATCTGTTTGATCATGATGGAAGCTTTCGCTAACATGCATTAACAGTGTGACCATTGATTGGTTTTTTTGGTATAAACACATACTGATTTTAACTATGGTATAATTGGCTAACACGATCCATTTTTCAGAATGAAGAGAAAGAACTCATGCAACAAACGAAGGCATGGACGGATATTTCAACGAACAGTGAACTGTCTGTTTGATGTCCAATTCATAGTCACTTTTTTACATGTGAATAATGTTTCCTGCAGTTAAGTTTCATCTGTAAGTGCGTCTGATGTAGTGACCTGCGGGTATGCTCGTGCCTGCTCACGCCCTCTGGTTTGGGTGCCGGTGGAAGATTTTTCCAACAAATTTGCGAAACTAGCTATGTGTGCCCATGCACATTTCATTTTCGTCTTACTAACGTGCTCTTAATGACGTGACATGCACTTATTGCTATCTACCTCACTTCAATTCTGACATATTTTCAGCGTGATTATTAACTGACAGCTATATAACCTGATTCCGTTAGGAGATATTTAAGGAATAAGCTGGTTGATTGATATCCAGAAAGAAGAGACATATCCGTCGAAATGTGAAATAGCAGTAAACCAGAGGTTGTCTTCCTATTTTGTCGAAGGTGACTCGGTTACGACATTAGAAATCAGCACCCTTTCGACAGTCTCGGAGGGGACTTTGCCTGTCTTACTAAATGTGGCACTGAGTTAAGATCTCTAGTATTACTAAATATGAGTATAAGACTTGACGTAATATATAAGAATACTTGGCTTTTCACGGTGATAGTCTACTCTTGGGAGCGAGTGGGTATGGGCAATAAAGCACGAAAGTGGTGTGGATGCGATGCCTCCTTTGGACGAAAAATGCTCTACCCGCAGGTCACTAGTGTATTGTCAGTAATCTAAGACAACGATGAGCTTTTACACCTTTTGGCCTCTTTGTCTTTTATTAAAGCGACAAAGAAAAAGTCTCCTGCTTTGAACTGTTATGTAGAGATTAATATATTCAACCCTGATAGACCGGAGATCATGGGACTATTGTGACAAAGAAGTGGTGCGATTTTAAACCACAGAAATACAGTGGAAATATCATGCTTATGCCAAAAAAGGATAACCACTAGATTGCACCTGATGCCTTCATTTGATTTGGCCTTCTCTAGTTTTTCGACTTAAAGTACGGCACATGTAGCAAGTCTAACAGTAAGTCAATTTTTACATTATATACTCGTACTTTAGAAAACACGAACCTCGTGTTTGTATCAGATAGCCTGTGCATTTGGACTGTAATTGTCCTAGACATTGATTTTATGTGTGCTGGTGAGGTAAAGTAAAGAAAATGACTGTTTAATGTAAAGGCATATAAATTGCATAGAGAGCGACTTGATTTCATGGTACCTACATGTAATTTGACAAAAAGAAAAAATCTAACTTCTAATTTGAACACTTATGCCAAACTCTCCATTATTTTGTCTGAACTTACCCTGATTTGAAACCATTCATGAGCTCTAATCCGGAAGGGGTCAGGAGACTTGAAGGCTTTCGTCATCTGGCTACCATCAGAGTTTCTGCCAGGTAGGGGTATTGGTGGCAGAAATCTTTGCAAAGCGACTAAGCTTCGGCTGGTTTTTGAAATTTGTAGAAGAACTCATCTGAATTGGTAGCTTAATCACAACTTTGAGCAAATCGAACTTTGAATAAGGAAGTATTATTCGAATGTAATAGGGAATTTCAAATCGGCAATAAGTTGTCTATCAATTTCACTATTGATAAAATAAAAAAGCTTTCGGCGCATACTAAGAGTAAACCGTAAAATGCTTAAAGAGTTACTACCTACAGACATTTCGTCCTTTTCCGCATTAATCGCAGAAAGTTAACGTGAAAGCCGTAGAGGAACAACCATTTTTATTGTTTTGCTTATTTCACAGGTAGGTGCTTCGGCAGTTGCTTAGTTACTTTCGTAATATAGTGTCATTCAATGTTTCGGTATCCTAACTTGCAGAAATTAACCTTCCCACTTATGCACACGTTTTAATGAGCTAGTAATGTATTAAAATTTTACAAATTTAACATTTTAAAATAATGTCAAAAAGTGATGACGTATCGATGTTTCCGATAATTAAATCGATATTTAATGATAATAGGCATGTACTATAACACGTGGTTTCTTAATAAATTTAGCCTGCAACACCCCATGTGGATTAACCGATTCGCTGCTGGAAAATTTAATGTAAATGCTTGCCGTGTGCGTGGTCCCCAACAACGTCAATCACAGCGTTCTGTGCGGATCCGGGGAGGAAACTCGTCAAAGGCAATCACAGCGTCCGGTGATTGCACTAAGTTGCGTGGATTTTTAATATATTTACAAAAACAGTGGATAGGATGGTACAGTTCTGTTACATAAGATAGGAGTCCGAAGAATGAATATTGCAGATATGGTCACAATTTACATATTAACTGATAATTAACATTGATAGTATCGGAAGTGCAAGGACGAGTGAATATATAATTAGCTAGAACTTTTCAAAACTTCGCTTGAATAAGTACTGAACAGGTTCTGAATGCCAACTTTTCTCACTCCCTGATTTCCGGGATTTTCCTTTCTTCCAACTGCGAGGCCTGGTTTAAATTTCTATCGCGTTTCCATTGAATAGATCCTGGGATATCTTCCAGTGTATGAACCCTAGAAGCATAATACTGCTTTGGTATGACTTGCTTTGTGACCATTATACATTATACTGACCATTATACTGATTTCTTTAGAAGCTCTAAAGGCTTCGAAAAATGTAATTTTGATGTTCGAAATCATTGATTTTTCAGTCAAGGTCTCTCACCTGTGGAGGCATCAACATTTACCTCTTTTTAATTGTGATAATGCTGCTGCATTGTTTAATAAAGAATAATTGTAATAATTGAAGAATAAGATCGTACAGCTTAAACAAATAAGCACATGATTTAAAATTGCGACCAGCAGTGACCGCCGTGTATGTCCAGGTCTGATTTACGACGTATGTAGTCCAATATGCTTGAGAAAACTGATAATACCTAATTAGAAGTTCAAAGTCATGATTTCAATTGCTCATGTACACTATACCGTAAATATTCATTTTTTACTACATCATCAACATGCATTTGAGATGCGTGCGAGTCTAGAGCCATTTCACCTACCTATTTGAATAAACAATCAGGTGCATTAAGATGTGTACATCAGGACATGTGTGCTCTCCGATAACAATATTGGAAACAAGTAAAATGTATAAAAGTAAATGATCATTTTTTATTGGCAATATGTAAAGCTTGCATGCAGTATTTCGTATGTATGCATAATCAATTGGTGCACAGAAAACTTTTGAAAAATTGCTACTCGCATATATTTAGTGTAGCTTGACGACATCTAGATAATGAGTAATAACAGTATGATTAACATATGTATCAAGTCAATATGCACATGCGGATATAGACTGTATTTTATGCATGGCAGTTCATCCGAAAAGATGTGCTTAGAAAATCATGCCATGCATGAAATCATGCATCGCACAAATCAGTCGTATTTAGATGTATGCGTCAATTTAGTGATTTGGTAATGGTTGTATGAATTTTATAATTTATCCCTTGACAGTTATTTTCATGCAACGACAAGTTTATTAGTAGGATTATGAAAAACACAATGTCAAATCCATTTCTTTAAAGCAGATTTGCATCACACGGCTTGCATATACCTGCCCTCTGGAGGAAGCAATCAGTGAATAGTTTCACAAATAGCTTTTAAATATTTTCATAGTCATAAAGAAAATATTTTTTATGGTATCCCTTTCAATTTCAGGTACATTTCCAATCGACACCCTAAAGACACGACTGCAAGTGCAAGGGCAAAAGATTGATCCTGTTTCTTCACAGAAGAAATACAGAGGAACATCACATGCTCTGTGCCGAATATGCTCGGAGGAAGGCGTTTTAGCTTTATACAAAGGGTAAGAAGAACTTATAATTTTTCATGCACTCGGTATTAATTACTCCTAAGAAGCACTTATATCAGCATCTATACCTTTTCAACATAAAATTCTGAATAATCAATTTCAATTTCGGAATAGTCAACTTCAAATTCGGAATAGTCAATATCAAATTCGGAATTGTCAATTTCAATTTCGGAATAGTCAACTTCAAATTCGGAATAGTCAATATCAAATTCGGAATAGTCAATATCAAATTTGACTATTCCGAAATTGAAATTGACAATTCCGAATTTGATATTGACTATTCCGAATTTGAAGTTGACTATTCCGAATTTGAAGTTGACTATTCCGAAATTGAAATTGATTATTCCGAATTTGATGTTGAAGAAGTATAGATTCAATGTTGATTCGTTTTTCGATTTATCGTTTTAATGAGAGTGGTGAATTTCATGATTTTCAGTTTTGTTAAGGTCTCATTATGGTTTTATTGATAGCATCTGCAGAATTTTAATTTTTTGGGGACTGAGTTGGATCTGTTACTGAGATCAGCGCCTGAGGGTATTGATTGCATATGCAGCATATGTTCAAATATGGTTCAGTTATTTAGAAACAATTTCATCCTATATTGCGGAATAGGTATCACAAAAATTGTGCGACTAGACCATGCTATTCGAAAGATTTTACACGGCTAAATTTCCTGAAGTACACATTCCGCGATCTATAAAAAGAACTTGCTCTCAGTCATCAATAATGCATGAACTTTCACAATTCGTTTAGAAAATGCGACATAAAAACCGTGCCTAATTCTGACATGCTACGAAAATGAATGTTGTGAATGAATAATTAATTTGACTTGGTCAAAAATGAATTGATTTTTGTTTTTTATGTTTCTCTAAGTTGGACCAGTAGGTATAATACTTGGAGGTTTGAGCATTCTTAACAAAATTTCAGATGATTTTTGTAGTTATAACGTTTTTACCATCTAATTATCAAATGCTTATCATGCATTGATAGGCGTACTAATAAAAACATACTTGACTAAAAAATTCCGAGATGAATAGACCTTAACAAAAAAGGCTGAAAATGACAATAATATGTTTAAGAATATGAAATGGAAATCGGAATTCGTGCACGGTATAAATTAAATCTGAGATGCAATTACGAAAAAAGTGAAAAGTTGATCACATAGAAACAAACTCTTGGATTCTATTCGTTCGATAGAATGTTTACAATCGTCCACTGGGAAGGGAACATAAGGATAATAATGCCCATTCATTGACATGTGAATGTTTTGAATTTTGCACGGTAATTTTGCAGATTCGAATGATAAATTCATCATCGCGAAGATGAAAAAAATCCGCTGGTAATGATATGTTGAATGAAACATATTATGTGCAGGCCAGTTACAAATACTTGGTGAAACCGAAGAGAAATTCATGAGAAAGATATTCAATATGGAAAATGAGAGAGAAAACTAACCGTGTTCTTCCAAACAATCAAAGATTTTATTGTAGTGCTAGAAAACTTAAACTTTGTATTGTTAAAAAAAGAATTTTGTTGACTAATGGTTAATTTATAACAGGTAACTGATGATTCAATAAGTTGAATATGTTTACTATGGTTAATGATTGCTCGTTTTTAGTAAAAGGGAGGAGATGAGCAGTTTTAAGGGTGGTAGAGGTTCCTGCGAAAAAAAATGTTCTGAAATTCGATGATGTGATTGTCCTGAAATTAGAAAAAGTAGCTTAGGAGGCCTGCTATAAGTTATCTATGCATTTGGCGTGATAATGATGCTGTCGGATATTTCCATTTGAAAGGCATTGAGAAGGAGAATGAACAAGGATTTCTTTATCAATCAATTTTTTGGTAGCGGGATGCTTATTCCATCCTCTCAAAGGTGGATTTAATCCCTGTTGAATGTACTTGATAGAGTTTCTATGCAATCATAGTATCTACTGTTATTTGCGTAATATAGAAATTTATCATTAAATTTTGGTTACACCTATTAATTACAGACAGATAAATCACTTTCATCTCGTTTGATCAACTCATGAAGCGAATTTGCTCTCTTTACTTTGTTATATTTTCAGACTCAATGTAGCAATTTTGAGACAAGCTAGCTATGGCACTCTAAAAATTGGTGTGTATCAATCTCTGAAAAGTTTAATCAACAAAGACTCGTTGGGAACTAATATAATATGTGGAGTATCAGCTGGAGTCATTTCAGCAGCTATTGCGAATCCTACAGATGTCCTCAAAGTTCGCCTTCAGGCACGAAATCAGCATTTCGTTAACACTCAGAATATGTCTGATGCGTTCACTGCTATATATCGAAATGAAGGAGTCAAAGGTCTCTGGAGGGTAAGCACTGATTTAATGTATAATGACAGTCAAT
Source organism: Prostheceraeus crozeri (assembly GCA_907163375.1). Classification (NCBI taxonomy): domain Eukaryota; kingdom Metazoa; phylum Platyhelminthes; order Polycladida; family Euryleptidae; genus Prostheceraeus; species Prostheceraeus crozeri. Next base: position 54,739 of record CAJQUW010016944.1, on the reverse strand, counting down.
GATGCCATCAATGGCGCATTTTTAGACTGCGTATGTGTTTTCATGTATGAAAAATTGAGATGTATGCCGAATAAGTTGTAGATCACTACTCCCTCTTGCTTCTTCTTCAATGTCGTAGCCGGAGGGGGTGCTGAATCTTTGCAAACACACATCTCTTTTCACGTTTTAATGGACTCATCTTCCTACTTCATTCGCACTTCTCCCGAGCTATTTTGCGATGAATTCGACTTAGATAAGCTACGACTTTCCTTCACCTCGTACCTTCCCCGTATGATGCTGAAAGAATTCGTCCGTCTGCCGATGTACGTTTCCAATGCTGGAAAGCGTATTTGATCTTGCGATCTCCTCCAGGGTAGAGCTGTTTGTTCGGTGTAGAATTCTTACCCTACAAGAAGTGAAATTTGTGGGTTGAACAGTAGTCTACATGTATATTAAAAAGCCGACGTTGAGATGCAGGCACTCCGTATGATCTGTGCTACAATGGGGTCAAGTTGACCATTATAAAATCGCACCATTTAAGCTTGAATCCATTTCTTAGCTAAGATCATCCGTGTTAGAAGTTATGTTTGAATCGGGAAAAGATGCTTCCAATTGGATGTGCAAACGGATATCGACATGCGTCCGCATGTTACAGGGGTGGTCGCGATTCGAAAAACCAAAATTACGATTACCGATTATCTGATTTGCCAGCTCAAAAGTCCGTTTCGATTACCATTTTCAAGCGTTTCGATTATCCGATTATCATTTAAAATGGAATTCAATTCGATTTCTTTAGTTGTGGACGTTCATAGATACTGAGGGAATATATATTTTTCAACCATCTTGCAGTGATAAAAAGATGGTAGTAGATAAAAAAGTCATTCTCCACCCACCAAACGGAACAGATGGGCTATGTAGAGAAACGCATTAACGGGTACCAAATTTTCCAAGTAAAAAAACAATACATTTGCAGCTGATCTGAGATCATATTTCATTAGAGGATGTTTTTTGTATCCTGTGTAAGAGATCAAGTATTATCATCTGGAAAAGTATACATGCACAGTGCTAACATTGATCTTGTCCCATCACTGATGAAACATTGTCTCCTTCCCACAGTATTACTGAAAGTCTCATTCCTACTGCACATTCTTTGTGATTGGCCTCTTGGTCCATTCATTAATCTGACTGAATGCCTCCAACCAGACCTTCATTGCTAAGCCTCAGCGCACTCGGTATTTGCAAGGACATAAGTGCGATCAAATGAACCTTCTCACATCTGGTTTGAACAAGTTCCAAAACCCAAACCCATCAAGTCTCATCTTCCATTGCGCATCACTGCTGATGAAAATGGCTAGGAGGTTTAGCTTTTGATATAAGTGGTCGGGTACTTGATGCTTGAATAGTTTCTTTTCTTCATCTAACTAGCATGAGCCGAAATGAAGCTCACCGTAAACTTGTTCAAAATAAATTTCATCAACCACATGCGATCACAGTTTGATAATTTATTTTAGTAAATTTTAGATAAAGATTCCTACACCTACATTCCTGTTCCTACAAAGGAACAGTGTAGAAAAAAACATCGATCAAATTTGACCAGTTATCAGGCATTGCCTCCTTTCCATCCACATGTAGCTTCCTGCAATCAGGTAATGTCCACTTCTCCTTAGTATACCATCTTCATGAACCACTTTCTTTCCAGATCTTCCTGACATGCTTCCGTATTCCATTCTTACCATATTCCTGTCATGCTTTCGTAATGTTAATTGTTATGTGGACTCCTGCACCTAGCTTTCAATGTCAAATTGAATAAGGAAAAATGGTCTCTTATGTTCTTAAGTAATATGAACATAAATAAATTTCATAATATAATCAAGTCAGGTGGTTCGAATTTCTTGAGTGGGACTGAATCAATATGGCTTACAATGTATGAATCAAATAGTGTACTACTATTACTTTCACGACCGTGGATGATAGAATAAGCAATTAAATGTTAAGGGAATAATCTTCTAATTGCTTCTTCAATCATCCACGGTTGTGTAAATATAGCAAGATTCATTGTTCTTCTAGGTGTGACTTAAAGGTGTACTCCGGAGGTTTTTCGATTTCCATTTTATTGCTGCCAACCTTGGCTTTTTATTGCATATAATCGAAGGTGTGACTCTAACCTTTTGAATCAGTCCACCCAAAGACGCCCAAAGCGAATCGTCAGAGCGTAAAAGCGACGCAAAAGTTCCTGATGACGTCATTGGTGCTCTTCTCAATGAGAGTGAATTAACAATAACCGTTCTATTGCCGCTACGATTCGCTGACTAAAGGTCCATTCATATCGGACGCGCCGCGACGCGTCCAACAAAAATGTCTGTTTTCACCGAACCGTGTGGCGAGGGGCGGGAAAGGGGAATGGAGAACGGGGAGACTACAGACACCATTTCATTATAGACGCTTCGTATTGCTAAATAATTAACGTATTCACATCCCTCATGTTACATGCATTCGAATGAGCCCAAACAAGACACCATAATGACATTTTCCTGAGATAGTTAAATAACGCAGTCAGTTTTCAGAATTTTCATGAAATCAAATTTAACATTTCAAGCATTATGAGTAGACTCGAAATTGATATCTAAACGACAAATTTTCGAGGAAATACAAATGTATACATTTTGCATTAGATTTACGAGCGTGAACAATGTGTGACGTAATCAAGTTCTTAGATCTGCAAGTTTCATCCGACGAGAACAGTTCGTTATGAATTGAAGTTTTGCTAGGAGCAGTCTATTTCAGAGCAATATCCGAGTAATTGCATGATGAGTTTTGGTCGACCAACGGTCTAGAAAATAGAGTCAATCTGAGAAGAGTACTGACTGCAGCATGATATGGCGACAATAAGGCACTCCGTCCTGTTAATTTTCGTTAAGTAAATACGAATCTACAGAAATTATTCTATTGAGTATCAAAATCTGTAAGTTGTGGTTGTCGTAAGATTGAGGGAATATCGGATCAGATATTTCACTGCAATCATTTATCAAGCTGTCAGCACAATTATAAACTTATCGGCTGTTGTCATGTGCACTGAGCGATACAAACGAACATTTTTGAGGAGAAATAGTTGTTACTGATTGCAAAATAGACATCACCATCATCATCTTCGTGAAATTTCCTTTTAAATGAAATGTGTTTCAACAAATTGAGAATTCTGCGATGTGCATCAAATAAACGATATGAAGCGTTTTGATATGAAACGCAATGCTTGAAGGATTGGCAAACAATTAACGATAGATGAAAGAGACCGACATTGCCAAAGTTATTTTTTCCAATTATAAATGAAGTACGGCTTACTGTTCAGTGATTGACATTGCAAATTAATCGTTAGGATAAAATTGCCATAAATAATAAAGAATAGGGTTTTAAGGACACACATATCATTTACACATTTTCATTCATAGGATGACAACAGGTCACAGGTGACAGATCATGAAATAGAATTGACGCACGGATTGACTTTGCCATAACTTAGCTCACAAAACGACCTTTATTAACTTACATCGTCTATTCTGTAGTAATCGGGAGTATCACTCTATTGCAGATCATCAGATAAGTTGAGAATAATGACAACTTTCTCATCTTCGTTTCCGATATTCGTTTTGCAGTAAATAAAATATCATTCATCTCCAAATGCATTCATGAAGTCGATTTCTTGGTTGACAAAGTATGAAAGTACACTGATAAGGGATTTTGATGTCCATTTGGTCAATTTGTCCTCACAGAGGGTCAGAACTGTCGGATAGCTATGTCAAAAGTCAGTCATTTCTCTACACGAACATCTGGCAGCTTGTGGTGTCAGGTTGTAGTGGGGGTGGGTGATAGATCGAGTCGCGAGGTGGGTTGTATTTTCCTATCTCGTGACAATTCAGAACTTTTTTCTGAAATTATTTGGACGCGTGGTCTCGCGCGTCTCTGTGGAGGTCCATTCTCACCGAACGTGGCGCTTCTCACGCGTCCAGAATTTTCATTCAGAACCTTGACGAACCGATGTGCTGTTCACACAGAGACGCGCGGGACCACGCGTCCAAGTAATTTCAGAAAAAAGTTCTGAAATGACGCGCGGTTTGCTTACGAGATAGGAAAATCCAACCCGCGCTAAGCCGCTTCGCGGCTTGCTCTACCCTCCCCCGCACTGCAACCTGACACCACGGGTTGCCAGATGTTCGTGCAGAGAAATGACTGACTTTCGACATAGCTATCCGACAATTCTGACCCTCTTTGAGGACAACATTAGCAATTGGACATCGAAATTTATAAACAATGCACTTTCGCTCTTTATCAACTATGAATTCGAGTTCATGAATATATTTGGAGACAGGGAACCCTAGTTGGCTCTGCTTCGTTACGCCCGAGCTTCGCTAGCGAAGCGGAGCCAACTACGGGTCCCTGATTTGGAGACAAATGGTATTTTATTCACTACAGAATGAGTATCGGAAACGAAGATAAGAAATTTGTCATTGTTCTCAACTTGTGTGATAATCCTCTGAGTATGGACAATGTAAGTTAATACTCGTAAAGCTCATTTTTGTGAGCTAAGTTATCGCAAAGTCATTCCGCGCGTCAATTCTATTTCATGATCCGTTCTCTGTGCCTTGTTGTCATCAGGAACGGCGGAACCGAGGGCACGTTCTCCCTCCCTAAAAAACAGCTTTTCATGCCCTTCTCCCACAATTTAATTGATGTTCAAAATTTTCAAACATCTCATTGATTTGACAGAGCCATAGATTGCCGATGAGTTGCCAAGTTATCATTTTCCACTTTTATCTGTCAAGCGCAAGTCAATTCAAGTGAAAGCGATGCGGTAAAGCGTGGGATGAAGGTAATTATGGTAATTAAGCAGAATTAACTCATATATTAAATATATAATGAAGCTTTAACGTCACTACTCCTCCATACGGGGGGCTTGGACGGTGCTGACATAGTCAGACTTTTCTGAAGCGTTGTAGTACTTTTAGTCCGGATGCCCTTCTTCCCGACTTCCAATGACACTTTCGGGTCTCGACCTCTGAACCGAGAGATCGCTAGGCCAAGTGAAGTGTAATCTTATCAATCCTTTATCAATTTTGAGGGACCTTCAGTATTGAAAGTTCATTGTTACTCTAGGGAAACCCTCTCACTAGCATCAGGGGCCGCATTAATAGGGCTAGCATTTGCTATAGCATTTCCTAGGGGTAGCGCTAGGCAAGTTGCTACTAGGGGTAGTAGCGCCCGGCAATCGAGTCAGAAATCTGGCAATTCGACGCACATTCCGAGTGAAAATATGTCGAAGCACGCGCGTTCAGTGTTAACAATACAAGTGTGAATGTCGGAGATCAATGCAGCTTCCTTCATTCCCGCCTGTTGACTCTTATCATTCAAGACAGTTAATCATTTCGATGTAATGATAACTGTCTTGCTAATGAACGATTGTCAAATAGTTTAATACATAAAATGGAGCTCATTTTAATCGACATCATCTCCCAATCTTCAATACGACATCAGAATGAACTAATTTTGCAAGTTAAAAAAAAAAAGAATACATTCTTCACAGTAAATGAATATGATGACGCCCTTAGCTTGCAGTGCTTAACGTCCTTCACAGTAGAGTGAAATGTAACGCGAATTTCAGCAGTGAACTATTTTCGGTTGAAAGGATGAATTTAAGAATTTTAGCCACTTGACATCTCTGCACGTGCATTGAACTCCCAATTATGATTACTGTAATATCGAACTTGAATTAACTCAACGAAATTTTAAAACAATCCCTATAATTTTGCTGGAACAGTAGCGAAAATGTGGAGTATAGAAATCTGCCAATTAGACGCTCAACTTCGGACTAAAATTTGTACATGCGCGCTCGTTCGGCTTTAACAATACAAGGCTGTTTGCCGGAGATTAAAGTTCCGTCTTTCCTGCCCGGCTGTTGACACTTATCATTCAGAGAAGATAAAACATCAAATATATAAAACCTTGCTTATGAATAACGGTTGGATATTCCGATGCATAAAATGGGGCTCATTCCAATCTGTATTATCTTCCGATCTTCAATGTAACCTAATGATTAGCTGAATTTGAAAGTGTAGAAACAGTGTAGAATACCTTTCTAATAATATGTTGGCAAGCAAGTGACACAAGATGACGCCCATCTCACCGGACACGATGGATTAATGGCAGTCCAACTCAATGTGTAGACTAGTCTGAGTCTCATTATTTTGGTAGGTATTGGAAGCTAATTCTTAACAATTAACATCTAAGCGTAGTGGGATCCTCTCATGCCATGATTGCTCTAATTATGAATTTAAAGTATACGCTAAAATCTGACAATGAAATATCAGAAAATGTATTTTTTTTGAAAAATCCGAAAATAAATCCCTCGAATCGTCTGACTTATTACATTGTGAACAAGTCACTATAGATAAATATAATTTGATGTATTATTGTAATTCCCATCTTGAACGTTTTTGATCAAAACATTAGCAGTGTCAGATGTATTGATTTGGAGTTTTCTTCTTACTCTCTGAATTTCTTCTGTTATCTGAATTATTTCCGAATTACTTTCTAAAGCCTTTTGGAGAGAAAAATGTTTGTCAATTTATCGCCAATACATCTTGATTCTTATCAGGCTACTGAGATAAAAAATTACTATTCGATTATTTATCAATTTTAAGCACACTATTTCATCACAATTTCATTATCATACAAATTTATCAACGATTGTGAATGTCAAGCAATTTGAAATGCTTCGCGCAATATCAATATGGTCGCGCCATATAGATTTTTATTCAGCTTTTACATATATATGTCCAAGTAGCATGTCATATGCGCCTGTTTTATACTCTATGAAGAAGGGTCTGGACCCGAAACGTCGAGTAAAAGCTCATTTTTTCTTTACCTTTTTACCTGGCGGATCTGCAGAAATTCAGGGGAGTGCGTTTCTCTATTACGAGTACAGCCTATAATGAAATGCGCTTGTAGGGATAATCAAAAATGCGCTTGAGATTCTAAAATAGCAAACCCACGATTCAGTAAATTCAGTAACTATGAAGATCATGGAATTTTTGCACCGTTGCATTACTTCATGTGCAAGCAATTAGTATCAATGATAATCTATTTTGTCGTCATTAAGTGAAATTCATAAATAGGAATATTGGTTATCTAAATGTTGAAAATAACTATCCATTTATCAGGACGTCTAGTGCAAAAGTGTAATGCACAAATAGACTGTGTCGCTTAAATTCCATCTTAGCGCAAAATTTATTCAGTTATGGAATGACTTTTATAATTGCAGTTTATGATTCGATATGTTTATTCTAATTAGAAAAATCACACACTATCTTGAAGCCAATGCGCTCAACATTGCTATGTTGTAAACATCACATTAGATATCCTTCAATATTGCTCTTAAATATTCAATCTAGCATCATCCCTAGCAAGGTCGAGACCTTGCTAGGGAATTTGCCAGATTTTGGACATAGCGCTAGGGTAGTGCTAGGCTAGCACTAGGATAGTTACTATCTTTGTTAATACGACAGCCTAGCGCTAGGTCTCAGACATAGTGCTAGCCTAGCGCTACCCTCTTGCTACCTTTATTAATACGGAAGTTGCTGCTAGGCTAGCACTAGGGTAGAGCTAGGCTAGTGCTACCTTTATTAATACGGCCCCAGGTGCCCCTCAAAGCTTTGAGCGGGTCCCTTTATCAGTATTCGACGTATGTTGGGTCTTCATTGGGGCAGTATGGAAGGTCCCTTCTTAAGTATAAGGAGTCCTGTGATAGTCATTGCTATTTATTCCACAGTAGGACTGCTTTGCCTCTAAATGACCGATTGACTTATATACAATATACACATCAAAGCGAGTTTCACAGATATTATATAAATCAGTGTATGAGGCATGGTTTCCCTGAAAAGCAACATCCCTATGATGACTGCAAACTAATTAATTTAGACTATTTCCCACAGAAGGGAAGTTTTGCTTTAAGATTAATTTTAGATAATACATAGGCTTATTCAAACATGATGCTAATTGCATAGTTGAAGATATACTGGAAAATTTAGAAGGATGCAACTACATTGAAATTTTGAAGCAATGTTTAGGATTATATTCCATAGTTATCTCAGGCAAAAAAAGTTTCCTTCTAATTTGGTGCCCCTGCCCCTTTCATCGCCTTCCGCCGTCCCTGGTTGTCATCCTATGAATGGAAATGTATAAATGTCCTTAAAACCCCTATTCATTACAAATGTGAAATATCAAATCATTAATTATCGCAAAATCATGTACTTTATAGCAATCCTCATATCCTAACCATTAATTTGTAATGTCAGTGATTGAACAACAAGGCGTACTTCATTTGTAATTGGAAAAAATAACTTTGGCAGTGTCGGTCTCTTGCATCTGTCTGCAACTGTTCGTCACTCGCTCAAGGATTTCGATGAAGTCATTAAAACGCTGCGTATCGTTTATTCATTCGTCGTTTCATTTAAATGGAAATTTCACGAAGATGATGGTGGTGTCTACTTTGTAACCAGCAGCAGTTGTTTTTCCTTGAAAATGCTCGCTTGTATCGCTCATCGCAGTGCGTGACAACAGTCGATTAGTTCATAATTGTGTTCACAATTTGACTGGTCTGGGATTGTGATCTGATATTCCCTCAATCTTACGACAACCACAACTTACAGATTTTGATACTCAATAGAATAATTTCTGTAGATTCGTATTTACTTAACGAAAATTAACAGGACGGAGTGCCTTATTGTCGCCATATCATGCTGCAGTCAGTACTCTTCTCAGATTGACTCTATTTTCTAGACCGTTGGTCGACCAAAACTCATCATGCAATTACTCGGATATTGCTCTGAAATAGACTGCTCCTAGCAAAACTTCAATTCATAACGAACTGTTCTCGTCGGATGAAACTTGCAGATCTAAGAACCTGATTACGTCACACATTGTTCACGCTCGTAAATCTAATACAAAATGTATACATTTGTATTTCCTCGAAAATTTGTCGTTTAGATATCAATTTCGAGTCTACTCATAATGCTTGAAATGTTAAATTTGATTTCATGAAAATTCTGAAAACTGACTGCGTTATTTAACTATCTCAGGAAAATGTCATATTATGGTGTCTTGTTTGGGCTCATTCGAATGCATGTAACATGAGGGATGTGAATACGTTAATTATTTAGCAATACGAAGCGTCTATAATGAAATGGTGTCTGTAGTCTCCCCGTTCTCCATTCCCCTTTCCCGCCCCTCGCCACACGGTTCGGTGAAAACAGGCATTTTTGTTGGAAGCGCCGCGCCTGGTGTGAATGGACCATAAGGCTGGTTATGTGATGAACCGTTGGTTTCATTAATTGTCAATAAGAAGTTATGAAAAGTGATCAAGTATTTTCTCGTTTGAGGACATGTTTTTCGAGAAGGAAATTAATGTGCATACATAACAATTAACTAGATTCAGCAGACTATTTAATATTAGCGCATTTACTTTTTATGCATTGTGCTCCTTACTATGGGAGAAATGCTATCAAATTCCGCTGACAACTTCTGAAGTCATATTTGATTCATTCAAAATGATGATAGACAATGAATATACATGTACTTGCCGGTTACAAGCACATATTTGACCACATTCTGTCTGAAATGAAGATAATATGGATATTTCGATGCATTCTAATTCGCGGTATTGCTAAAAAAGTATTGAATATTATTGTAATGCAAAATCATTGAATTTTGATCACTTTGAGTCAGAAGTCATTTTGAGAGAAGGTCATTATCATTGAAATTATTTTGAGACATGGTATTGCGTTAGGTCGCTAACGAAATAGAGGCTGATTTATTCGACATTGGTCAGACAACATAGCACATTGCAGATTCTTTGTCCTGTCGACTTCTGCGAAGTGCTCAGAACATGCGCGACTGTGTTTATTAGGAGTAAAGTCATTCCGTCCTATGCTTCGACACCACTTAATGAACAAAGAATCATTTGTTAGGAATCTCTATAGAAGCTAGTATTTTACGTTCAGTATCGGTATTGTTGATACATCCAAATATGCAACACTACATCATTTTAACAGTAAACTGAAAATTATTCTTCAGAAGAAGATGTTGCTATTGCACATGCATTTTGATGCCTGTTGGTCACTGCCCGTGATAAAGATGCAATTCATTCATCAGTTCGTCCAAAATCTGACGCTTGCTTGCACACTTCCATCCTACTCCCATGCTATTGTTCTCACGCATATATTACCAATGACGTCATCACGCATTCTCATTCTGCTCTTGCGACTCAACGAAACAACTTTCACTGCCGAGAGTTACATCGAATGAGTTGTCTTCCACCAGACATACGATATTGAGGTTATGTTAAAAATTTATTCGGAGTACACCGTTCAAGCTAAGACGAAACCACACCTATTCGATTCGATTCGACGACTACTATTTCTTTATTGTATGCCTATGTTTGGTGGATTTGTCGATGCGTGATGACATCAATTGTGAAGTTAATCAGGAAATCTGGTCTTCCGAAGTTATGACGACAGAGTTAATTCAGTGAAAATCAACCCAATTTTAATTAAATAGCCCTGTAGTCACAACTTTGGAGAGAGCTTTTATTTTGATTATTTCATTTCATTTTTATTTATGTTTTCTTGATTATATCCTTCAGGTTTTTAATACAGCACCTGTACTTGCATTAGTAATAAGTGCATTATGTAGTTCGTGTGTATATATTTTCAGGGTGTTTTGCCAACTGCTCAACGGGCGGCTGTAGTATGTGGTGTGAAGCTACCGATCTATGATGTTTCCAAGAAGCATTTGATTAGCCTCGGTCTGATGGATGACAATATTGGGTGTCACTTTACGTAAGTTTATTGCATCTCATGTTATTGGCACTTGCAATTTTTAAATTTACAGTCGATTTTTAATTAAGACTGCTTGTAAATATTTTCATTGATGCTGATGAGTCGAATAGCAGTGATTTTGATCCTTATAAGATACATTTAAGTTTTCAATCGAATAGTCTAGTGAACATCGAATTATATCAATATATTTATTTTTTCCATTCACATGTTGTAACTTGCACAATGCCTTGACCACTGTGAAATACTGGAGTGCATGGCAAGTGCAAACATGGTGTCGGCGCTCCCTGGAAAACCTGGAAAACACCTGGAAAATGAATTTTACCCTGGAAAACTCCTGGAAAATGAAATTTTACTCTGGAAAGCCTGGATATTCTGGAATACATCTTGAAATTTTGAGACTAATTAGAACACTAGGAATCGCAAGTTGTTGAAATTATCTATTTTTCCAGGTTTTGTTTTTCAATCTGTACATGCCCTCATTAATGTCGTGCGGTATGGTGAACTAAGAACAACAAACTCCCTCATATGTGGGAGCGTTGTTCTCCCCTATCCGCTCGGTTCAAATTAGTTACGATCGATTATATTTTCATTTTTCTAGAAACATAAAGTAGCCTGATACAAACTTTGTATGTACCATATTGGTATTTTTTTGGAATCACCTGAGCCTTAAAAAAATTCAACCACCTTCACGCCACCTTTCAATCTTTTTTGTCAACATTATCATTTATAAATAAGGAAGTGAATCTTCCGGATTTTTTGACGGCCATTTGGTTATACTGGAAAATGCAGTAAAAATAGGAGGGGGTAGGGGATGAGGTATGTGGGCCCCTAAGATGGAATGACATCTCTATGAAGTAACGCATGGTCTCGTCTTAAGACAAAGCATCTTCATAATGCGTTGCATAAGACCCCTCTGATCACAAGTCATTACAATTGATATTATTTATAGGTCCCTTCTAGCCACTCATGGACTCCCTCTGGCGACCCATGTTTCCTTCTGTGATGGGGGGGGGAGGAGCCCCTCTGACGATATGCATTACTAGACTATGCATTATGTTGTATTCCCTATACGTGATTTACGTTTCCTTTTGTGATGTTTTTTGGCTCTTAAGTAGTTCCCCTATCCCATACCGTACATACTATACGAGCTATAACCGGTCGTCGTAAAATTTCATGGGAGATTGCTTGACTATTTTCTCCACATAAATCAAGTTTTTTATTTGGAACGGTGGTTAATTCAGAATAACGTGGGATTGGTTAGTCGATACCGTAGACATTATTAGAAAACCTGACTCGTACCAATTGAAGACAGTGTGTTGCAAAAAGTTCATGCCGATCGTTTTATGTAAACATTCCAGGGGAATGATTTCTGGCTTTCGCTTACTTAAAACTACAGGCCGATTAGAGCTTGCTTGTAGAAATTCTGCATACCGGTGCATTATAATGAACATGTTTTTTATTATATTCAAGAAATTTTATTTGTATTGGTATTAGTCTTCTTCTTTATTTTAAGACTTCATTGGCAGCAATGGCGATTAGTTTTATAAGAATTACATGTACAATAGTATAGTGGAGGTATATGTATTCAATAAGCAAGCCGTACAGTGTGAAGTAAACAATTCCATTTGCTCTACTGTGTACGGGATATAATTATCACTCGTACATTGTGAAACTCAATCTACACCAAAACATTTTGATTCACAAAACATTAAAGTAAATTAAAAACATCAAGCTCAGAAAAGTTGTAATTTCTGCTTGATGTAATTGCTTAGAAAATGTCTTATACATTCCACGTGGTTTCGCTTTCGACGCTTTAAAAACAAAACTTTTACCGGTTATATCGGCGCTTTATAAAGGATAACATTCTACTATTTATACTCTGCGGCGCTTTATAAATCATAAAAATTCTACTAGTTTCACTCCTAAAAGGCTGGATGTTTCAAATATACTAATAGTACTCCGAAAATTAACTCTTGGATTATTTGTAATCAAAACTGAAAATGGGCCTCAGAAAAAGCAACGCATGGGTCCCGCTAGAAGAGATCTTCCGGATATTTTGTGACACCGCGTTCTCATCCCTGTCTTAATTTCATGGTTTGCAAACTCCTTAGGCATAGAACTTTGGGTAGATTTGTCCTATAAATGTGACACGAGAATTGAGCAAAAGTTCCTTGCAGAAAGCCTGGAACTTTCGTTCAAACTTGACCCCTGAATATTGGTAAATTTCCCTGGAAAACACCTGCAAATTTTCATTCAAATTTGCGCGGACACCCTGTGCAAAATCATATTCGAAAAGTTTTAAACCCGCTTTGGCATTGACGATATAACCAAATTTGAAAGTTCAAAAATTGATCACTTTAAATATTTTATTCTGAAACTACGAGGGTCATCCTAAAAGTTCTCTGTTTTGTTGTTTAAATCATAAAGTACGTCAGATATTACAACGTATTGATTCTGGTATGTCAGGCTGTTCATATTGATTAAAATTGGAACTGTTAATTGTTATGCCTCGCGATCATTGCTTAGAAATTTAGTGGTTCGCAAGAACATTCGTTCATTGTCTGACCAGACTGTCATTTGATCATTGAAATGAATAGAGAGAAGAGATGCGAGAAAGCTTTTGTAAAACTGACGTTCGTCAGTCAATCAAGTTTCATGTTCTTTTGAATAAGTCGCCAGTAGAAACGCATGGTATCGTACAAGAAGGTTTGCAAGAACATGGTCCTTCGTATGAGACTGTGAGGAAGTGGTACAAGAGTTTCTGTGGTGGAACTGTGGACGTTCAAGATGGAGTCAGATCTGGTCGTCCGAGTACCGCTTGTGGCGATGTTCATGTTGACCATGTGAGCTCACTACTCGAAGAAGACAACCGTTTGATATGTGAGGAGTTAGCGAACCCAGGGTTGGTCGGCAAAAAAACCCACCCGGGGTTTTATCGGGTTATATCCGGGCGGGTTTTTTCGGGTTTTTTATACTGGGTTTTTCGGGTTTAATCGGGTTTTTTCGGGTTTAATCTAGTTATTTCGATTTTCTTGAAATTAAGAGGTAATCTCTTATTTAATAATTATCATTTTATTGAAAAATCAAACTACATTGCACACATCAGTGTAATGTAAACCATGATTAAAATACAATATCATGAGAAAATATTGGTGAGTACTTAGTATAGGTTACTGTATTTTAGCCGTACCAAATATTCAGATAATTACAGGCTATCTAAATAAGGAATCATATGAAGTTATTCTCTCACCTACATTTACGAATAGTATACTTTACACAAGATTGGCTGTTATCTAAAATTTATAAGTTTTTTCTATTATTGTATTATCAGAGAGAAAACACATGTGTAGAGGTCTATAAATTGAACTTTATTTAAAAATATGGTCAAAACGGGAAGATCTAATGAGTCATCTGAACATCGATCACCAAATATCTGTTTGTCATACCGGTATTCCAAAAGTAAGGAAATATAGGCCTAGACAAAAATATAGGCCCAACTGTTATCAGTGTTACTGATACTAAAGCTAAATAATACGCAGATCGTTTCGTCGAACTTTCATATCATAATTTCGATTCATTTTATTTATTTATTTTTTGATAACCTGAGGATGGTCGTTTGGTGTGGTCGAAAGACCTCGTCCTAATATGTGAAATAGAGGACGCACGCTCTTTCTTATGGTCCGAAGTGTCCGTCGCAGACTTGCAGCCTGCTGTGGTATCAGTAATGACGCGCGCGTACCACGCACGCGCCACCCCGAACTCCCCATCATTTCCGAGTGTCTTTTGTATGCTATAATAACATTAATGACCAGACTTGTGGGCAGTGGCTTTAAATCATTGTTTGCCAATATCGATCTTATCTTACGCACTTTCGACTGCACCAGCCACCCAAAGACATGCGACCAGCAGCGTCAACCAATATGCGTGTGCTCTCCCGAATTCCCCATCATCTCACGAATGCATCACTACAGTCCGCTGTTGACAAATCCAGGCTGGCTGATGTCCGGCGAGTCAGGGATGGACAATGGGCATCATATCAGCATAGGCGTTAAATTTCTTGCGCAATGAAAACATCGGACATTGACATATTATTCGGTTTTCCTTTTCAATATTTGGTGTTGTAGTAAGAAACATGTAGATTACGGAATTGTATACATTCCATACGATGATTTTTGAGAAGAGGCAGAGTCAATAAATCAGAAAAATGAATTGGCATTACTGTATTTTAATTAGAAGCATCGAAAAAATGACATAATATGGAAAAATCCATTTCGCCCGATTTCACCCGATTTCACCCGCCCGATTTCGCCCGCCGGGCGGTTGAAATCGGGTTTTTTTCTGACCGGGTGGGTTTTGACCAACCCTGAGCGAACCAGGTGGGCATCAGTTCTTCTTCCATCCACCTCATTCTTACTGAAAAGTTGAAGAAACGGAAAGTGGCTGCCAAGTGGATTCCCCATCTGCTCAACGATCATCAATTGAGTGAACGTGTACTGATTTGCTCTGCTCATCTCCGACGTTTTCGACGGAAAGGGAACAGCTTCTTGCATCGTATCATTGCTGATGATGAAACATGGGCCAGAAGTTTTGAGCCTGAGCTCAAGCGCCAGTCAGCTCTATGGATTGGCCATGACGACTCACGTCCAACAAAGGCAATCAGAAGTCCGTCCCGCATCAAGTCAATGCACATTCTTTTTTTCGACGTTCATGGGCTCCTTATTGACCATGCTGTACCAACTGGCACGACTGTGAATGGAGAATATTACAAATACTTTATCCGCAATCATCTTCGACCGGCCATCCGCACAAAAAGACCAGGTTTACTGGAAGAAGGTCCGATAATCCTACATGACAATGCACCATCTCACACGAAAAGAGACGTGGTGCAACTTCTGAATGATGAGTACGACTGGGAGATCCTTCAGCATCCACCATACTCGCCAGATTTATCTCCGTGTGACTTTTACTTCCTCCCGTTGGTGAAAAACGAACTTCGTGGTCGTCGATTTTCCACCGTGGAAGAAGTCAATCATGAATTTCATCGTGAATGTGTTGCCCGGGCATCTGTTGGTTGCAGTGATGGTATTGACGGGCTGGTGAAACGCTGGATGAAGTGTGTGGACCTGGAAGGACATTATACTGAGTAATGATACCCATGAGTGTTAAATAAAAGTAATTTTGGATTACAGATGCGTATTTTTATTTTTTCATAATGCAATACAGAGAACTTCTAGGATGACCCTCGTATGACAGATATTTTGATTTTGAATTACTTAACCACAAAATATTCGGTGAAAAAGTTGTTGAGGAAAATGTCATTATTAGGGCTCTTGAGAAAAAATTGCCTCAGGGAGTGAGTGCTAGTAATTTCTAATTTTTGAGTGAAGTGTTTTGAGCATATCATGTGGTAAGTCGGGCGGCATAGGATAAATCCGGCAATGCAAAGCTAATCTCCTTAACAGCACTTCTCCTGTCATTGTCTGTCATGTAGTTGTATTGTCTTGTTAATCAGAAGTCCGGAAATGGTTGATAACCTTAATGCTCGTTCAATATACTCAAAATTTCGTTAATTGGCACTTGATGATGAACTGTGATAATTGATGAAACGGGTGATCTTGTTGATGAAAGCTTATCACATGATTGAGTCATTATTGCTCTCACTCATTTTCTTTGCTCTTAGCAAACTAAGAGATGAAAACAATGGAGGGTCAATCGTTTTCATTGTAGCAGCTGAGACCGATGACCGTGATAAGAATAGTAGTGCAATTTGGATTGGCAATAGGATTGACTTCTATCTGCCTTTTGAGGCATTTTCGTGGAAAATTTTTGCTGACCTACCCCCTCCAATAGACGAAATTGGATCCTACGTCCTCCATAGACTATTCGGAGGTGGCCCAAGTCATGAATTTTCTGAATCCTCTCAACGAGACAGACAAAATGCTGAGGATGGTTTGGCCCCATTCGCGCCACCGTCCTACTTGGTCTTCTACGTCTCTCATTGACCGACACGGCTCTTCCTCGCCATTCTCTTGAAAGCATATGTATATTCGCCGACACGATCTCTCGCCAGTTATGCGGCTTTCAATGACTGTTCTTTCCCAAATGGTTCTCTTGGCTTATGTTTAACGGCATGAACGTGACATTGTGCGCAAATTTGACCTGCTTGAGGGTCTTGCTGCGCCAGAAGAGCAGCAAAGCACATTTGTCACCTGTGTAGTTTGTTAATTTTTTGTCGATGTTTTCCTGTTATCACGGCGCCGAATGTAGGATTACTGCCAGCCTTCATCGCCGACCATCACGCGATCCGCCGCGCAAATGGCAGTGAATGATAATGTGATTTTAGGAGTGATAATTTGTCTTGTTTTGATACACGAGTCGTCCCCTGATTCATGTTTTAAATATTATGTCGATGAATATAAAAAAATGAGTTGCAGGAGTCATGCCATTCTTTATCGAAATTGCTTCATCCGCTCGATTTCATAAAATTCCTCGGAAGACCCGATGTCTCACTACTTTCCAAAACACTATCACGCTCAGGTTGGAGATCAGAAGTGCAAAATGATCTAGTTTTATATTGTAAAAAAGCTGCCCTATAATGTGAAATTGGTGGATAATAAAGAAAAGAGTACTCACCACATCCTAGATATGCTTCGTGAATTGTTGAAATTAACATGTTAGCTGTATGATATGTATGTTAAATAGACTTAGAACTAATCTCGGAGATAGAATTTGAATTCTGATAGTATTATAATAATGGATGGCTGCCGTTGCATCTATCATTGATTGATCTTAACGATAAAAATCTTTACACTTCAGATCGAGTTTCATTGCTGGTCTCACTGGCTCCTTGGCTTCGAATCCTATTGACGTAGTGAAGGTAAAAATCTATTTTATCATCATAAAAAAGCATGATTATACGGTCGTACGCCTACTATGAATTACAATTTCAGACTCGACTGATGAATCA
The DNA here is from genome assembly GCA_907163375.1 of Prostheceraeus crozeri. Lineage (NCBI taxonomy): Eukaryota > Metazoa > Platyhelminthes > Polycladida > Euryleptidae > Prostheceraeus > Prostheceraeus crozeri. Next base: position 36,907 of record CAJQUW010016944.1, on the reverse strand, counting down.
AATCAATGCTCCTCCTTCAGATGGTGCCATACGTGTGATTTATAGTGGCTCATGTGACTGTTTAGTACAGGTAGGTTATTTTCTCTCAGGTACTTATCACTGTAATGAAGTAAGTAGTCTATCTCATCTCTCCCGAAAATTCACTCTGATAAAGCATGGATTAAATATTTCTTAAGTTGCTTGAATTATGATCGCTGAGTTTACTGATGACATGCTGTCAATGCATATTCGTACGGTGATTGTATAACGCTGAAACTTGATTGCAGAATGTAGACAGCCAAGGTGGTCATAATGTGTATGCTTGCGCGATAATGCGAGTATACGTGGCAATAAAGGCTGTTCAGATTAGTGAAATAATATCGGACAATTATTGATTGCTCAACCAATTAAGTTAACATGTTCAGCTTTAAGGTATGGAATGGGTATGGCATTATTATAAGCCTACTCATGTCTATACCATCTAAGGCTAGCCCCCTATTATTTATCACCTGCTGCGATGGTCCGGTTGCACCCGGTTCAATTGCCACGGGAGGTTCCCCATAAGGTAACTATAAATAAAATATAAAAGCGAATTATTTTCTTGCACATTAAGAACAAATGACTAATATCGAACATCATGAAGACATAGATCCATCAACTGCTTGTGTCAATATCTACTGAATTTGTATACAATGGAGTTTTTATTATGCTAGTATATGCTTTTATCGAAAAAGTATGATTCAGATTCATGTTTTTCGTAAATGATTTAATACAAATAATCGGTAACACCTCAAATAGCAAACGTCAATTTCAAAGCAATTCGGTGCACATCAGCATTCCATAAGAATAAGATGAAAAAGTACTATTTAAGCAATTACGTTCGACCTCTCATCTTCTTAATAACGTATGTTGAATGTTGCCCGATTAGTGAATCCTAATTTCTAGCTAAGTGCATACTAGTGATTCTAGCTCACTTAGCATACTTTATGTATTTTGAGTACTTAAATTGTTGTAGTGTTGTTTTCAGTGAGGTAACGTGATTTGACTTAAAAAATGGATCAAAATTTGCAAGTCTCTGAAAGTAGGCCAACTCATTTTCGTTACCAGTCAATCCCTATTCGGAATCCTAGACCTATCAAAATCGCAGGGTTCTCATCCATAATACGTAGAACATTGAGTTAAACGCAATTATGAAATGTGTACGTGAATGAGATGTGACGTAAGAATTATTGAACAAGATTGAGCAGTACCACATATACGTATATCCGGTGTTTTTCAGTGACATCTTAACTCATTTTTAGACCTGAATGCTAGTAGTGTGTTCAATGTTTTGCTGAAAACTGTCTGTTGGTTTATGCAATATATTCATGAATTTATCAAACACAAATGAATCTGTTACAATTTGAGCAATCTGAGGGTTCTTGCATACATCGAAATTATCTTGTATTTAAAGTTCTTATAGAAAAATGGTCGATGTTTCATTCATAAATCTTATCCGACCTTCACGACGTGCGGATTTAACCAAAGTGAAACTGAAATTGACATTGAAGCTGAAATTGACCTGTATGTGCTGGTGCCCTTCAAATTTCTTCTCTGTTTTCTACAACTAAAACTTGCTATATTGTGGGTTCAGATGTACTTTAATGTGACCTGCAATGTCTTATGAATGTTAACTTGTTAACTCTTTCGTATACCCGTATTATATCGTAATTTTCTGTGACTTGGTACTACGGGAGCGTAAACAACGTGAATTTTCTTCGTGTCAGCTAAGACCTTAATGAGATTCAGCAAGGTATACAATTTACAGAACACTTGATTGGCAGTGGGTAGTAAACTGCGCTTGAGTGATCAAAATGTGAAAGATACGAAATGTCCACTTTCAAAAAACACGTCTTAATGGGTTATTTGTAGAAGTTGAATGTGACTCCGGCACGCAAAATATGCATAATTACTTGACGCAAGGCCTCTATGTCGCCTTGAAGCTTGACGCAATATCTAAGGCATTATTCTTCTTCATTGTTATCGTAACTTTTACTTCTCGCGACGCCCGTTATCTTTTAATAATAAAAACTTTCACTTGTTGCTTATAAAACTTTCACTTCTTTTCTAATGCTACATTCGCACCTTACAAGCCGATATTAACGTAGAGAGTGGCTGTGGACACGATGCCTTCTTTCAACTTTCAAAATTCATGATGTTGCCAATCTCTTCAATTTCACTTTCAAACACCCACAGCCAGCTCCCTAATGCCTTCTAACTTCAACACATTGTTAAGAAAAAGCATTACATAAAAGGTCTTTGAACTATCATAGCACCTTGCTCGTCATTACTGCTCATCTCATAGCTTTCTTTCACCCTCGCAGATCTTAACCCTTCATAGCATCGTGTAAGTGTGACATTATACTTTGACCATAGTACTTCCATCATATCCATCCATCGTAATCCTAAATGTCACACACGGTGGGACAACTGCCGACTGGGGCGACCGCCCTCAAAACCCGCTCTTTTCGGGAAACAGGGGGTCGGGACTTCCGCGCGAACAGCTGCCGTGAGAACCCTCTCATGAAACACCACCGTCTTCTTTCCTAGCTTGTTCTTGTTCTTGTTCTTCTTCTTTGATCTTCTCCATCGCCCTTGCTCATCGAATCGTCCTCTCGTATACATGAAAAGAAAGCGGCTTGGTGTCAGTATCTTGCCAATGAATACGTTATCGTTGTTCACAATAAAACCACATACCGGTACATTAAGCATATTACATACATATATTTACCAAACATTAGAATTGCATTTACTTTACAGAATACATGTATACATTTAACCTTCACAAAAGCTAAAACAAAGAATCATCTCCACATTCATTATTAGAATTATATGCTACCATGTATGTTTCAGTCAATGTTCCATAATCAGTGGCAAATTAAGAGTGAACTTATGAACTGTCAAAGTTTAAATTCATTGTTTAGCCATATGGAGCGCTTAATAGAATTGTTGAATAAACTAGTTTTCTAACAGCCGTAATGATCACAATTTTAAAAAAGAGAAAATAGCTGTGGGCATGACTGCAGGTGGTAAACATTAAGAGAAGATGTAAAAATTCTGATGTTGAATGATTGCTCCTTAATGTTCCATTATCTCCTTTGATGATCAGTGTCTCTGCTGTTTTTGGGTAATTTGTCTTCATTATGATTTTGAAATTTTGGGCTGGATTTGCATGGATATTTCAGATGGAGGATTGCCTTTGATGTGGTCATTTATCCGTTTCTGCAAATGTCTTCGAGTTTCGTGGATGTAACTCCGACAGCAGTGTTCACAATTATGCAAATACACAAGATAGGAGGACTCTTCGAAGATGGGATCCGTGTTTTTAAAAATATTTTGTGTTTTATTGCTTGTTTCCCTGAGTGTGATTGCTTTCTAAAGTAGCTTCCAAAGTAAAAGTTGTTTATCTTGTTGTTCATCCTCTGAGTCATTTCTCAAGTTGCACTGTGGATCAAGCATTTTCATATCAACTTGCTCAAAAACTTAATCATTACGCGATCAGTGTAACCGTTGCTCAATAAAAATTCTCTAGTCTGATTTTGGGTTCGTGTATAAAGGGGTCGATAGCATTATTTTTGTTGTTAATCGGACTTAATGATTCATTACGAGTATATAGAAAACTGCTCGTATATATGTATATAAGTAAAAAATAGAATAAAAATGGTTAAATGATACCAAAAATAGACCCCAAAGAAAACTATGAACTCTTACATTCCAAACCGGTTTCGCTCCCCAATTTGGGAAGCTTGTCAAGGCTGACCGTCAGCGTGGCCTAGTGAAGAAGGTGCTAGCTCGTCTCCACCGCGGACTTCGGTTCGTTTCCTAGGTCGGTCGAGTGCGGTCGGGGAATCAAGGGTGTTGGTGTCGTGTATTGACTTAATAGTTGTCATTCTCTTTAGATATTGGACGATACTTTCGTGCATGCTGTTTTCAGCATCACTTTCAGTGTTCAGACTCTTTGTCGATTTAAAACTCGATCAAAATCAATCAATTCTATGATGTGATTTATGGCATCATCCACTGGAATACTGGTCAACTGTCTAACGGCGTCGAAACATGTGCGAAGTGTGACATTTTTTAGATCTTCAATGTCGTCATCACCAACTTTAACTTCTGCACTTAAATTGTCCTTCATTGAATATGGCTGAGATGCTATTGGTTTCAATAATATTGTAGAAGTCAGTTTGAAATATTGGAAGTTCATCATAGATAATATTGGTCGCATTGGAGGATCGGTTTCATTCCTTTGAATTTTTGATGGTCCATATAATACACAGGGAGCACTTTCTATGCTGTGTAAGTTCTTGTAGACATCTGAAGAGATCTTTCTGTCGTTCTTCAATTTCAGTAATATTCGATTTGCTTGATCTTCCTTCGCTACGAAAAGATCATATTCTTAACATAGTCCTTTTTGTTCACTATCACGATTCTGTTTCCTTTGTCCAATCAGCTGATGAAGGTTTCATTGTCCTTGCTCAATTTTGTTATTGCTTTGATCATTTTTGAAATTTGAGACTATGTTTATGAGCTCACTGTTTGTTTGTCACATCGACTGAAACATGTATGCTAGCTGAATGACATTCCCTTAATGAAATTTTTTCGGCTATTATCTTTACATGATATTTCTTATTGCAGTGATGAGGGATGATGATAACCAATGACTTACAGGAGATAATGTTTGAATTAATGTGATTGCCTTGAATGCAGTATTCAGTTGATCAGCAACGTTGATAGTCAAATACAACGCGAATAATCATGTGAATTTGACCCATGGCACTACAAATATATCGGTCAGATATTTTGTATCAAATTTAGGTAGACGTAAGAGCACTATCGCTATGTAGTAAGCAGCAGCAGTCCATCCATTTTTATGGCACAATTACATTCAACTGCTATTAATAGAATCGGAAATAATGCTGAACGGTCATCGGAACATGATTGAGTTGAATGAATCACTCTTATTAGATAAGCTCATTGTGACAATTCAGCTAGAATAGTGAATGAACTACGAATACAAAGCAACTGACTTAAAATTTCGCAATTCCGACAGTTCATAATCACACTGTTACATGCGTTGTCAGAAGGGTTGGTATGACCCTATTTGACCGAATCCTTCGTACGGAGCAGATTTTTTGTTGTATCAATCATTTGATGCTTTAAGTTGTAGCTCGGTCTAATTCTCAACTCTGTCTCAATTGTTGTTTCATGACTTGTCAATCCTGCAAATTTAGACGCACTTTTGATGCCTCGGTTAACCGCAATCAGCAACTTTAGGAGACGTAAAGACGTCACCTCTGCCAAAGATCTGATGCGCCTATGTTGGCGGACTGTTGTCATGTTTCGTGACGAATCAGTTACGCGCAAGATGATCGACTCACATCATAGGGAGAAAATGAGCAGGAACAAATAAGCATGCTAATAAGTCACTCGTTTATGTTCTCTGAATATATGCAAAATCGCGAAAATGGTGCAATGATGCGCTCACAAATGTGCAGGCAACGCGGACGATTTTAAAGATCCTGCCTTCTACAGCTTTCTGAATGCCAAAAGACTGAAAAATATGGTGTGATCATGAACTGCAGAAGTGGGGGTCCAGGGTTGATGAGACCCACCTTTTGGAAAAATGTCCTGGGCTACCAATGTGATTATCCCACCCGTCAATTTGAAATCACTCCAAATTTGAGAGCAGAACGAATTTCAGAATGAAAACGGATATGGCATGAACCTCATAAGCGGTTTATGCATGCACTGGTTTCTTTTGCGGTTTTGCATTAATTCTGCTTAACATCAGCTTCCAATGCAACCGAAATCACGAATTTATCACACGCTGGTACTTCAGTGGTTTAACGAAGCTAGCTCATTTTCACATTCTCGAAATCTTGATCGATTTGGAGGTGACTTTTCACGTGACAGTATAGAGTGTATTCAGAAAGTGATAACGTATATGACAGCACAGAGTTGGAAACGATCGGGATTCTTTGATCCGGCTGACCGGTGAACATTTGCCTTCACTCGCCAGCCTATACTGTCACGTGAAAAGTCACCTCCAAATCGATCAAGATTTCGAGACTGTGAAAATGAGCTAGCTTCGTTAAACCACTGAAGTACCAGCGTGTGATAAATTCGTGATTTCGGTTGCATTGGAAGCTGATGTTAAGCAGAATTAATGCAAAACCGCAAAAGAAACCAGTGCATGCATAAACCGCTTATGAGGATCATGCCATATCCGTTTTCATTCTGAAATTCGTTCTGCTCTCAAATTTGGAGTGATTTTTAGTTTTAGGCTAACCGTAAATTTTCTCTTTTTAGAAAATTGACAACTTCAAATTGAGGGGGACATAGGTGGTCCGTCATAATATTCAGAATATCATGGAGATAATCTTTCCCAAAACTTACGGCTGTACAAATGTAAATTTACCGATAACCTCGGTCTGCCTCCCACTGGATCTACATGTCTTACAAGAACAGGAATCGGGCCGAACTGAAAAGACGCGCAGTTCCGTAGTAGGCCATAGGTGTGCATCATTTTTGCGAAAGTCTAATTTTCGATCTCGTCGAAGCTCGTGCCGGCAGCCGGACGTCGAAGGGTCTTTGGCCGGAGATCCGAAACCGTGATACCACGGCTCCGAAACCCTGTTTAACATGTCACATACCCACACGCAGTAAATTTTAGATGAACTCTGCTGCGTATTTCATCTACAGGATGTGATATGTGGAATAATTATATTTCAGATTTCAAGTCGGCGGGCAATGGTTCTTATCTGACAGACTTTAGTTTAAATTCATCTCGAGTATGAGCTTTGATGTAATCCTATAATTTTCTGGACAAACTACGACTGTACTTAAGAGTTATGCTACCGGTAAAAGATATATTTTATTGCTTTAAATATAAGTTTCACAGCATTAAATAAAGATAGATGGCAAATTATTTAAACACATAGTAGTAGCTGGTAAAGGTTTAATTTAGAAACGAAATTGACCTTTATAATATTTTAAATAATATAAATGACATTTATGAAGCCAATCAAAATATGACAAAAATTCAGAATTTCTCATGTCATATTCAGATGTTGATTTTTTTATGCAAAACAATGCCCCCAGACTGTACTTCAATTATTTTATCATCTTGTTTTTCTCCTTGCAGACGGTTCGATACGAAGGAGTAAGAGCGTTATGGAAAGGTTTTACCGCTAATTGGATGCGATTAGGTCCTTGGAACATCATTTTCTTCGTGACATATGAACAGCTTAAAAATCTGTCTCGGTAGCATTTTTGTTGACAATTGCGTAACTCTTAATCTCTAAAAGCTTTTACATTTCGTTGCCAAAAAGTCAATGCATTTTGAGTTGAGTTACCATAAGTACACATATAACTCTTCATGAATTTGCTGTATTGAATCTTCGATTTCAGCTAGTATTTCTCATCAGATGATACTGTTGCATACACAGTATGACAAGTGAACGCTTGCATGCTATTGTACAGATTTTGTATGATAAATTATATTTTTGATACTGATACGAATCATCTTTTGTCTCTTTTCGTCAGTTATCTGAATCATACGCTAATTCTGAATACACAAGCTTGGTCGTATTGCTACTATTATCACATGTAAGGACGAGTACTGTACGAAATGGGCTCGGAGACCACATTTAGAATGCGGACGTAAAGAAATAATGTTCTTTTATTTTAGTTGTCGGGAAAATGATATCACGGTGTTGTTGTTGGGTATTTCTTTGACATTCAAGCTGTTGAGTGCTGACCGTAATACAGTAGCATGCTGACGTAGGCCTAGTATTATACAGGTAGAGTCAAGTACACAAATCCCGACATTCAAATTTTCGACAAGGGATTCTGCTTCCGAAGTCGCACCAGAATAGCTAAATTTCCCAGAGTGGGAGGACCAGCGGAATGGATTTTGCTGTAGTGCCAAAGTGATATAAACTACCTGGGTCCGGCCAGCGGCAGCGAAAATATTAGAAAAACGAATATGAACTAATCTTATTTGACCCTCCATCAGTCATCGCCATAGGGACTAAAAATTGGCAAATTTCGCGTGGAAAAATGATATTCAATTATATCTCCAAAGTCAACTGATTGCATATAATTTTAGCTATTCTGTTGAGTGCGAATTCGGAAGTAGAATCCATAATCACGGGATGTGTGCACTTGTATATAATAGGCTTACTGGAACAAAGTACGTACCGTATGTACATCACTGTTATACTTTCTTGTTCCTAAGCTTAGATAATGAGTTCGTACTGAATTAGCCAATATGGCCTACGCAGCTATTATAGGCTATATGTAGTAGACGCACGACATGACGGCTTACACATCCCACATGTTGGCCCTATATATGCTATACATCTTCAAAAATAGACTCACTAGGTGACATTGCCACGCGTTAGGGAGCACCCCAAACATCCGTGGCTAAGGGCAGTTTATGAGCTTACTACGCGCTGCACAAAGAGTCAGCTCACGTGATCTGATGCTGTCAAAACATGGGGAATGTTAATAAATACGCAAAGGCGAGCGTTTATAGTTTACGCGTCGTCCACGGTTGTCCGCGTTGCCGCTTGAAACACAGATGAACCGCTTTGAATGTTCTGTCTTCCCTGAGCATGGAATTTAGGTCTTATCACATTGTTTAGCCTGATCTGATACATGCAGACACAGAGACGTAAAGTCTATATAACAGGACTGTCGCATATGTTCCAGTAGTGTCACGCGTAACCACGGATGTTTAGGGTCATGTACAGTTTCGCGTAGTTTACACGTGAATTACGCGTAATTGAGCGTGCCTATGTCACAGTGAAGGCTCACTAAGAGTCGCAGCAGATCCTACACTACGACGAGCTGACTGCATAAAAGTTTTGTTTAGGTTTTGAAGTTGTGCGCTACTTGATCAATAGCCTATATATCTGTTTCTTATGAAATAGATGAGAGATTGTTAGATGATCGCTCATGTAGGCCTCCGAGCTAAGTGAAATAGGCTAGGCCCTATAAACAGTGCATAATTATCATTTCTAAAAGTAAACCTTTACATTAAGCATCTCACGGAAAAGGTTCTCTACAAGATCTTCTGAAAAATCACATTTTCCACGAAAGTCTCCGAAAAAGTGCCCTTTCTGTGAAATTTGCGTATTTCTAGGGTCCGTGGTTATCACACTGCAGGTAAATTCCAAGAAATAAAAATGGAACTCCAAGTGGAATTTTCAAGCTTAGAACCAGACAATTCCGCTTATAAAATGATGTTGAGCAAAACTCCCCAGTTGAAAAAACTCTATCCCCATGTTGTTATTGTGCGGTCTAAGAGACAAAATACCAAGTTGCAAAAGCGTCATATTACACACTTTGTGAGGCCTACAGTATACTGTTGGAAATCCTGAAATTGAACTTTCTTAATCCAAATTTGTTGAATTGAGACCAGTCGATGTTTTTCTGCCCATGCAAGATACACGAAAATTTTATTTTGCTAATACGAATCTGTCGAAATCTGATGCTGTTGTTGGAATTCATTCGTATCACAAGTAGTAGACATGTAGTAGGAAAGAAATATCCTTTTCGATCACGTTGAATAGAAACAGCTTGCTTGTCAAGAGTGTATTCAAAAGCAGTTGATAATTTCTGCAATTTAATCACAGTTCTGGACTCTGATGCACCAGTAACATACAGTAGGTGGCAGTCTGCCCTCACCGGACATAGCAAAACAAAAATTGAAACCTTGGTTGGTAGCCTGGCATTGTTGTTCTTGAAAGAGAGTCTTTTGTGCGACTCATTTTAAAAAAATGAACCAATAAAAGGTATGCAAGCAATCGAAATCTTTGGTCGGTTCTGACCCAGGGTTATTAGTAGTTCAAACCGATTTCGCAGAAAATTATAGCTGCAGGATTTATTATGTATTAGTAGGCCTACGTTTGGTACTGGTGTAAACCAGAGTGATTTGCTTGCTTTCTTTGTTCAGCTTCAACAGCAGTTGTTATCATTTTTATCAATATATTATTCTTCATCATTTCTAATGTGATTGCTTTTATATTCTGATCATTAGAGGAATAATCGTAGTATTAGACAGCAGCAACGAGCGAACGCAAGAACATAGAAGCTACAAGTGCAATCAATCACGCTTCCCCTAAACAGTTCATATGCACATGGACTATTTATCATCAGACAGAGTTCTGAGGTAGAATAAATCAAGTACTTAATTAAATGAACAGAGCTGAGTTTTGAGCTTAAATAAGAGATGACGAAACTGAGTTCTGACATTTGTAACGAGCGAACACGGTCCAAAAAATCAATTGTGGCTAACTGAATAAATAACTGAATCCATTTTTTACTGTGAAGTAGCATGACAAAGATGTGACAAAATGATGGTAGTATCGATTGCTGATAGTATCTTGAATAGGCAATAGAACTGCTGATAGTGTGCGCAATGTAACGAGCAAACAAATGGAATTCACCTGCACGGTGTATAGCCGGCTTCACGACACGCTATTGTGTGATTACGTCTTCGGCGTCATCGAATACTCGACAAATGCCAAGATTGGCAGGCGAGCTATTAATCCATTAGATGCTCAGTGCAGAATCTCAATTACTGATGTATTATCGAATCTCAGTGCAGATGAATTTCATGAACAGAATTTCACAAGATCTCAGTTACTGGAGGCAGTATACAAATGAAATTTCTGGTGCCTAAATCTGATAGTAACACTGCACTCAAATGTTCTAATTGAGATGAAAAAAGCTTATCCTCTTAATTAACCAGGGTTGGCAAAAAGCATGCTTTTTCGGAATTAAACAGACAAACAACTTTTTCGTTTTAAGCATGTAGTCTTATGTATTTCAGCTGCGAAGAATTTGCTGCAATTTTTAGGCGTACTATTGAAGATGCTTGCAAAATACTTCTGAACTGTATTTTTATATTTAGTCTTCAATAGAGAATGGAATATTATACATAGTCGCATCTTTGAATGTCTTGAAATATGCAACGAATTCATAATCAATTGCATTATGTTATGAGTAAGATTGTCCTTTTACCTTTCGAATTTTGAAATCATCGAAGCTATATAGACTTTTCGAACTTTATACATGTACAAAGCATAGTTTAAATGACAGGAAAAGTAGGTTGTCTCAACTCAACTACAAAATAAGAAAAAATATTTGAAGGCCTGCTGTAGATGATTGACTATTGACAGAAGGTTTATTATAAATAACATTGATAAATTCATTATGCGTGCCATATCGATCGGATCCTATATTGATCAATCAGTTAAGTAGACCAATCGAATTAACATCAAAGTAAGTATGTAACATACATTACAAGTTGCTACCGTCAGTCGATTTTTACTTACATTTGAAATGGAAAACGAAAGAAAATTTTTAGTTTTCGGTTGTACAACGATTAATGAATTTTTGTGAATGTTCGGTGATGCAATCTTGATCTAGTTGCATCTAGATGTTTTATATAGAGCCTTGAGCTAGAGCAATTCAACAAGAACAGGGTCTTGCTCTTAAACGCAAGAGAAATGAAATCAAAGCCACACCTGAAGATCACGAAAAGTCTGTCCGCATATTCAAGAGTTCTGCTAGCTTAGACAATATCAAATTCGAGGTTACAAAGAAAATTTTCAATAGATAGTTTTATTTGGTGTTTTGGCAAGCGTTTACCACACAATTGCCACTTGCAGTTTTTCGTCGTTTTCACAGGTAATTAAGTTAAGGGAGCTTCTGACTGGATATAATTCATTGGTCAAAAGAAATAAGTTACACTTCGCACTGCATGACGGGCCTTCGGCGTCTAGCGCCTTCTTAACGATCGATGGTCAAATGGCAGTCTGCAAACTCGGTGTGAAGATTTATAAATAAGTGAATGATACTAAGAATTGCGTGGTTTGTCGAATATGAGGTTATCAAAGTGAGAGGGCAGACTGTAGCAAGGTAAATTGGTACTTATGGGTTATCTCCCCCACATGTTTTCAAATTTGTCTAAAATCCGCAGAAATGAATCAATCGTCACAAAACTTTAAGCACTAGTAAGTGAGGTTATTTAAACAACACATGCAAAAATTTAGGCAAATCGGACAAGTACTTTTGAATTAGGATCGATAACTTGAAGTGCAGCGATGCCGGCAGCTTGATCTGTCTTCTTATGACCTCACCGTCGGAGCAGAAAGCACTTGAGGTCAACAAAGTCATTTCCCGACAACTCATGAAGCGATGATGACCAGGACACATCCTTTATATTATTAAGGCGCGTTATGCCTTGATAACGCGCATGAGCTGACGGTTAGGCCTATATATAAGGCCTTACGAATCATCGACCGATTGTGACATATAGCCCATGTAACTGACAATACATGTAGTTAATGATTTTTTAATCAATGATATACGCCTAATTAATTCTTCATGCCGCTACTAGGCCTATATAGCCACTTCGTTTATATTGCAATCTAAGGTGTTAGAGATGCTTGATGAAATATTGGGTATACACGTACTTTGCTTCTAACCGATAGGTATGTCTAACTTTTTTTTAATAACTTTTTTTCATGCAAACATTAATTCTGCTAGCGAGTGTAGGCCCCCACATTTATATTAGTACAAAAGTAAAAAGTCATTTCATCCAATTGAAATTCTATAATAGGCCTACATACATGTATAGGATGCAAAATGCGCAGAATGCAACAATGAAAACATAGAAAATGTCTAATTTTAGAGAATCACCCATGTAGGCTAACGTAATTGGCACACCATATACGATTCCGAAACTATTACATCGCCTGTTTCCAGCTGGAAGGTTCTCTCTGCATCGTAGATCGCTTAAAAGTAAAGTGATGATATTATTTTATTACAACATTAGAGGTCTGCTATAAGAAAGAAAATTATCAATGTCATATTAAAGAAAACAAGTAATGCGCGCCAACGCGCTCAGTATTTCGATGGCAAGTGACAGGCTATGCGCCCTTCCTTCAAACTTATAACACTTTATTTTCTCAACTTGCATTAATTAGTCTTATCAGTTTGTAACTAGAGCCTACATGTAGATCTATATTGTTTATTGTATAATAGTTAATAAATTTGATTCTGAAGAAGTGTCGGTTAAAGAAAATTCGATATTGAAACACATGCACCTACCGGTAATAAACTTAATAAATGATGTAAATAATATCATCACTTGCATGAAAATCAAATCAGGAAAAAAGACAAGGACAGGCAATCGCAAATACCAGACCCAAGGAGATCAAGGGGTTTAAAGGGTTCATCTTAACATTGACATTTCATCAGATAACTATGACATATGACATTTCACCGTTAACTAAAATCACTTACCAAACTATCAGTCAAGTCAAGGTATTTGTCTGCCTAAATACAGTGAGATACGCGGTACCGATACATATATAATTATATTAATAAGAATAGTAATGATGATGAACTTAATTGTCCTACAATTCCGATCAGTAAGCAATCAATTTCGATAAAATATTTGCTTTAGAATGCAGACACAATAACACTCACCTGTTGAATATTCAATTTGGCCTGGGCTTTTATGCCGAAAGGTAGCTTTCGCAGTTGGGCGGACAGTGATTTCCCGAACGCATCGTCCTCGTCGTCCACCTTGACGCACTTTTCCCTCCACAAACTGAGAGTCGCAGAAAGTTCAGACTCCAGAACCTTGCTTTTTCTCTTGTTCATGGTAGGCCTACTGTCTTCACAAACAGTTCGGTCTACGAGTACTTCGACGACAGGCCTTTCGTTCTGATTTGAAGACTCATGTAGGTTTGACACATCACCGACCGTCTGAGGAACGTTTGACACATGTCCAGCTGATCTGTTCGTGACAAAGTCTTTTAAAAAACTTAACTCTCCATCCATATCCATGGATTGCTTATCTTACGTCCTGCTCCACTTGGTGGCTTCTCCAACTTCTTCCGGTACGTGTCTCGTAGACTTCTCCACCGACTTTTGCATTCATCGGCATCTTTTTGAACGATTTCAGACACTTCCTGCCAAATATTATTTGCTTGCTCTATATCATGGTGTTTTTAGAGCTTACAGTCCAAATGGTGGGATATTTCCTGACACAATTTATCAGCACCTCCTCAAAAAGAGTATCACTGGCACTGACGCTACTTTCCATGATGTTCACGTACCTACGATAATGACAAACTGACGCGCAGTTTGCAAGTAGAAGTTCAGTTCCATTGAACTTCAAATTTCAACTGTGCGTCAAAATCGATGTCAATAGATATCTACGAATTTGAAATTTTAGACGCACGCCTGTGCGAACAATCGACGCACAGCTGTGCGAGTGTCCATCAAATTATGAACGCACAGCTGTGCATTATACATTCGCACAGACTATAAACGCGCCTTTATGCTTGGGTAGTGGTTGTGGGAAGATTTCAAATAACAGTGGATGAGACGAAGAGGTAGAGAGATAAATGCATACACGAGTAACAATAATGCGTCGAACAGACGAAGTCAGATCAAGCACCAGACTTCGCCACACTTCAGGTGATCGTCTCTGATGCAAAAAGTACTTGTCTGATCTGCATCAACTGTTGTATGTGGGTAGAAAATATGCTTAAGTGCGTTTACCTGAAGTTTGGTGAACCTGGGGAAATTCGAAAACCTGGGGGGGGGAGGATAACCCATAGGTACCGATAATTCATGTCTTCTATTGATAGTTGGCTTCAAGTGTGCAATAGTTTTTGCTTCAGTGAATGTTGTGTCTCGAATGCTCGTCAGCTTAGCAATGAAACAGACCTGAAAATCCTCGATGCTACCTAGATCATTATGTTTATTTTTAACACACTGGATGCCACGCAATTTTTATGAAATTGTCCTGGAGGCAATGGCCCGAATTTTTAAAAATCATATTTTTATACGTGTTAAAAGTCTAATTTCAATTAGAAGACCATGTTTTCACACAAATTCTAATTTTTATTCTAATTTTTACACAAATTCTGTTTTAGCTGTCAGCCATGTATGGCCGACGGGGCCTGTATGACAGCCGAAGAGTCTTGAGGCCACGTCAGCCATAAAAGGCTGACAGGCAAGAAACCAGATTTAGCCACTAAACATTTACTTACTGTGTAGACATTGTTGAACAGTGATACATGGAAGATTGTGCTGAAGCATCGATGCTTAGAATTTGACATGACCAATGAGCAGAGAGTTTCTTGACTCTTGCGCACACATTCCGATCAAAGGAGCTAGCATGACGACACGCGCTGCAGCAGCAATAGTAATAGTCCACGACCATCGATTGTACAGTCCGTTTCATAAAAAGTGGATCATCCTAAAATTTGACTAAATAAAACATAAGTATGATACAAAAAGCATTTTTCATGTTATTTCATGTCCCTAATATATTTAAATGTCCTTATATAATCTGATAAGCTATGATACAGTAACAGTTCTTAAGAAGCTAATATTTTGTGGCCCTACCCTTATTGTCAATGACATTACCAATTCGTCTAGGCATTGATTCGATGATATCGTTGATTTTTGACTATGACTATATATCGCCAGTGACAATGACTCATTGCCCATCTGAGACGTCTTTTTGTATGCTGATCTGATAATTCGATCTGAGAGGGCCTCTTACAGCTCTTGAAATTCGACTCAATAAGTTTTCTACGAATAGTGGACTTAGAAATAGACGAGACTAGTGCAGCCATCTCAGTTAACGAGAGACTTGGATCAACTTTAACAAATCTCAAAATTAGGCAGTCTCTACGTTTGGATGTTTTGCGTGGACGGCCAGAGCCCTCTTTACGACAGAGTCGAAAATCATCATTAAGCCATCGATGCATATTTGTGTAAGGGACATTTAGTCGCTTGCTTGTAGCTCGCAAAGAAAACCCTAGTTCTAGCAAGGCTGACACTTTGCATTTTGTGAATGCGATCTTATTTATCTTATTATTGTTCATTTGTGCTTTGTATTGTTTTCAACCGGTAAGAGATAGATTTCTAGCTGAAAGCAATCAGGATTGCTGCCAACACCACAGCAACGAAGTCAGGAAGCTGACCGATTTTCTTTATTTTTGTTTTGCTTGATAGCTTTTGGCTTGTACAACAACATATTACATAACAAAGGAAACAAATGTAATTTTATAAGAGTGAGGTATGATTTTGTGTAACATTGCTAAATGAAGATCAAATTATCTACTACTTTTTTTTGGTGGTTCAAATCCACCAAGACGCGCAGCTATTTTCCGTCTGTTAAAATTATCATTGCAGCTTTCTTTGAATACTTGTGTGGACTAAGTCCCCGTTTCAAAGTATAATGCTGGCTTTGAATTACTGATAACTTGCTTCAGTAGTTTGGCTTGACGGTTAATGCTATGTTGTCTTGGAGGATGAAGCTATCGGATTCTCCTACGCGGGTTCTTCAATTAAGGACTTATGTCGTTCTGTCGCTCGTCGATAGCTCAGTTGGTAGAGCGTTGGCCTAGAATGCCAGAGGTCGGTGGTTCAAATCCACCAAGACGCGCAGCTATTTTCCGTCTGTTAAAATTATCTATAACAGGAAAACAACTCAATTTCATGCTTGAAATTTCCAACAATTATATTAGTAAGCACAACTGACATATCTTCCAAATTTCAGAGAAATTCGTTCAAGTTTGGCGGAGTTAGACAAAGTTGAAGTTAAGGCGATGTTTAAGGGTGATCCATTTTTTATGAAACAATCTGTATTTGTCTCTTCAGTAAGAAACATGTTGCTATAACTGAACGTTCATCACTGGCTGAATGAAAGTGTTTGTGGTAGTTGTTTCATTATATAGACAATATTGGTCATCGCCGGTTGTCTGCAGAACGAGTGGCACGACTGGTGGACGAATGGACAGACGATGACGAAGATGGCGACATATTTGTAGCTCCGATGAGTCCGAATTAATCAGAAAATTTGTATTCATCAGATGAAGATGTTGATGCTGTGAATTAGAAACTAATCGATTTGAAGGAAAACACAATGGAATGGGGCCCTTACCGTAGAAGACAGAAGAAGTACACCGGAATTACCATTAATTTCCTAGTAACTAGAAAGTGAAGTTGCATGATAGAAAGAGATATACAATATATATAATAATAATGTAATAATAATTGTACATAATAATATGTCGCCGATTATTTGTGATGTAAGGGTGTTATAATTTTTGTAATTTAAAATACAAAACATTTCACTTTTTCTGAGAGAAGCTTAGAAAGTAGGCTACTATTTCATTTGATGAATTAAAACATGTCAGATGCCAGATCACATTTCCACATATTTGAAAATTATTTTAGTGATAAGTTCTGTCCTGTAAAGATTTAATGCCTGAATAAAGTCGATAAGTCATCTAATACGTAATAGACGGACATGCACTTATTTTTCTGTGTGTCATCTGGGTGTCAAACACGTGGCTGACGTGGCACTCAACGTGTTAATATACTCAGAGAGCGCTGGATGCAGACTTATTAATAATTACACGTCTGTGTTCTGCGTGGAGAGTGGAGAATTTTCTTATTCTTTCCAATGTAGCATCTTCCGCATTTATTCCATGTGTACCTATATACACATGTAATAAATCAGGGGCTCCCGTACCCTTCGGGGGTACGCGAAGGACTTTTGAGGGATACACACAATATGGGAGATTTATTATAACTCAATTTTACTTGGATGACTTTCCTGTTCATGGGTCACTTGAACTGTTGACTTTGTGCGCATTCCGCATTGCATTTTCATTATCTGGCCTTGAAGTAAACGTTGTTAATTAACGAACACCAACTGGACCTCAACCACATAGTTATGCGAATCCTGATTCTCCACCATATAAAATGATTAAAAGCAAACAAAGAGCTCGTTTGATATTGGAGCATGACTTTTGCTGCGCTTGATGCACAAGCGCGCATCAGTTACGCCTTGTCAAATTTTTGTGTTATAAAATTACGAATTTCGTATATTTCTACGTGTAATTAAATTTTAGTATGATTGAATTCTTGTTATTTTTCCATGCATAGGTGAGGGTGCGCGGATAAAAAATCCTATGATTTTCTATTTTGGGGTACGCAGCATGAAAAGGTTGGGAACCACTGAGATAAACATTTACAGACTTGACAGCTGCAAGTATTAGACAAATTCATATTTTTACTTATTTGGCTCGCAGTCTATCTACCGTATTCAGTTATAACTGTAATAAGTAAGTCAAACTTGTTAACAGGTTTATTAATTTTTCTATTACATTTATCGTTGATAAATGAAACTTTAAAATAGCAATTATTTTGGTTTTTGATTTTATTTCTACTTCTACGGTTGTTCCTTTTCTTGGGAGATTATTGTTATTGTAGCCATTTTTAATTAGAATGTCATTAAATTCGCCAACTTTTTCTTATTGCACAACTTCGTTGCTACACCGATTACTTATATCTTTTAAGCTGTTATTGATAAACTACTTTTAACATGATTGGGCACAAAAGAGTCCCTTCTTGAGGTTATGTCGGAATTGCCTGGTTTGAAGTACTACGCATATTGAACTTCATTATTAATTACTTTTACTTTTATATCTAAGAAGGATAGCCATTCATAGGGTTATGAGCTTCTATTGTAAACTTTGTGTTCGAGTTTATTGAATTGAAGACATCAGTTATATAGGACAGAAAGTCGCTATTATAGGCCTACTCTATTGGAACAAGGGTGATGTTATCGATGTATCTCATATAGAGCGACGGAGAAAAGCTCAATTTTTTAATAGCCATTTATTCTATATGACTCATGAAAATCACTGCAAATGCTGGTGCAAAATGTACGCCCATGGGTAGGCCTACTCTTTTGATTTGTTTGTACACATCGTACACATCGTTCAATGTAGTGATAAATACATAGGTACACATATAATAAATGTGGAGAATACAATTATTAATAAGTCTTCATCCAGCGCTCTCCATGAGCATATCAAAAATAAACATAATGATCTAGGTAGCATCGAGGATTTTCAGGTCTATTTCATTGCTAAGCTGACGAGCACTCGAGACACAACATTCACTGAAACGCTATTACACACTTGAAGCCAACTATCAATATAAGACATGAATTACCTTGCTACAGTTTGTCCTCTCACTTTGATAGCCTCATATTCAACAAGCAACACAATTCTTAATATCATTCACATATTCATAAATCTATTGTTAGTCATCTTGATTTCGACATAGTCCTGTTCACAAAAACTTTGCGTTGCAGCCATTGTAAACCAATGGGGTGTTTTCATTGACGAAAACGAAAACGTTTCTGTTTTTTGGCATATTTTGAGAAAACGAAAGCGGAAACTTTTCAACATTTTCATTTTCTTTTTTAATTTCGGTAAAAATGATTGGACATCACCTCAACTCTGTTCTTGGAGTCTGACGAAATTCGAGCTGTATTCCATATCATTGTGCCTACGTATAACTTGTACTTGTACTGGAGATATATCTGACAGCGTTTCATGCTGTGAGCTTTCCGCATTAAACTACATTTTGAAATTATCCTCATCACTTTAGTGACGAAGTATTCCGCGCTCAGAGAAAAAATATGAGAAAAGCATTGATCTTGACGTGATAATGGCGCGTGTGTATTATACCTGCCACTATGTGATTGGATGGCTACCTGGTACCTTCTCTCTTCATGCTTGAAGAGAACTGATTATCTTCCATCATGAGAACCGTTTACAGTCTGGAAAGCGAGTGTTATGACCTTGGAGACCAAAGAGTGAGCTTTGGGACCACCTAATCATCGAGAATGGAGTCATGAATTGCAAATCATATTCTAATTCATACGAAAACGGAAGCTTTTTTCTCAAATCGGTATCATGATTATCAGTAGAAGAAGCAGAAACCTCGAAAGGGAGGTCCTATTTCGGTGCAAAAAACCTTGTTGTGACAGTCATCACATTCACTTCTTTGACATAGGCTGCGACAGCTTCACTAAATTCAGCTATAACAACAATTCATTTTATGTTACTTTCAAAAAATACGACCTCGGAAACGACAACGAAAACTAAGCAAACTCGAAAAATGAAAAAGAAAATATAAAATCTAGGACGAAAACACTACTATCATGTTATCATTCCCGGCTGCATTATGACCCGTGTTGACCGCAAACCTCTACATCGTGGCGGAACATGTGCTATTATTGATTAAGAGCCACTTTTGAGAGGAATGTCAAATGAAATACTGGTCTACAGTTGGAGTAGGTCGTGATTAGTGCAGTCTCTCTTAAAAATTGACGTAAGAGTAGCTTCCTTCAGTGACGACGTGAAAACACCCGTGCTAGGAGATGAATTTGTAAGTTTACACAGAATTGGTACAAAAATGTCATTAATCCTTAGACTTGAGGGGGTCCAGTTGACCCTGGAGCCACATTTTTTCTATTTCACTTTTTCTGCTTAGGATGCATCAACCGCTCATGCCAATGTAAAAGACAAGGAATCTGCATATGCTTTTTCATTTCAATTGAATCAGTAGAAGCATGGTAGATAGGCCAGTGGGTCCGGTGGGCACCCTTCAGGTCTCAGAGGGTGTAGAAATTTCCATAACAAAATTTAACTGTAAGATGAAAAATGATTTTGTGCATGCCCACGATGGTGTATAATGAGTGAAACTCATTTATTCAATGTTTAGGCCTACATCATACTCATGCATGATGCGTTATGTTAGAAGATCGCAAAATGTGAATATTTTATTTTCGCAAATGATCGTGAATGACTGGTTGGCCTACATGAACAACTCAGCATAAATCAATGTTCAAAATGAAAACTGTCATCATACCTATAGTTCAACACTAAAAACAGACTATGATCGGAAAATTTTCACAGCAGTAGTTATTGAGTTTGAGATATCGACGGCTCTTTTGAGGGTCTTAAATGCAGCAATTATGGCTCAGTTTAGGCCTATTTCCGATGGGTATGGATGAATTTGAAACAATGGACAAATGTAAGGGTTGTGCTGCATGGAATAAATCAATTTGATTAAAATCAACTATCTGAGGCTGCATCGCAAAACCGCCTCTTAGTACAACTGATGCTGTGCTAAATGTCGTTGGATTACAAAAAAAACATATCTTTGCAAGTGTTTACTGAGAAGGCTGAAATACACGCAAAGGATTAGTTGCATCAACTTGCTACACGCAAACATCATTGTTTTACTTAAAATCAACTTTAATAATGATTTGATATCGATTTAAGAAGGTAAACGTGGAATTTGTAAAAGGGATCAACTGGACCCCCTCAGGTCTCTGAGGGTTAAGTTCTATCGACTTCGGAATATGAATGGGATAAAGATTGTATGTGGGTGTTATGATTTTAATGCACACTACTGTATCCTGCCGTAAAAGAAAAAAGACTTTCCTTCTTGCACTAATCATTCCTGAGTTTAGCTTTCAATAAAGAATGTGTTGTGTCTGGAAATCCTCATTGAAGTTATGCAACCCTAGAGGCATTCTCTCAGGACATTGCAAACATTCTGGAAGAATATATTTAGGGTAAAAGGACTTTATAATAACGTACAGCGTACAGTGCATGGTTAAAAACAGAGTAACAATTATTACCTATATAGTATTTTCAAAGTACCTTTTGAAACGTCTATTTTTTGAAATATTGCTGTCCATATATAAATATTCCATATTTATGGAATATTTTTTGAAAAAGCATTTTTTGAAACGCAGACTATGTACAAGCCGGCTTGATAAACGTAGCTGTGATCATGGTCAATGTAAAATGGATGAATGAGGCTTGCGCAATGAATTGAATTTGTATCATGCACTTTTGTTACGCTATTACAATTGTAGTCGACAGTTCACAATGCCATCATGACTTATCTGAATGATTTCCATGACCTTGAAACGAAGTAGGAAAATTGTTTCACTCTATACAATGTCCAAATCACATCCGTCTATTTGACCAGTCATTGAAATTTCATGGAACACTGCGCATTCGAAGGACTACAATGGAATGCAGGTTTACTAGCTGAATAATGACTGCGATGGATGCTAATATCAAATTGAAATGTGTTGGTTCTGATAGTCAGCTTCTTATTTGCACGCAATGGTCTCTTGAATTGCAATTTAACTTGTAATATTCCAAGAAGTTAAAGTGTTCTGCATTTGTGTTTGCATTATTCCTGAATAATTTCTTGCTACACATAATCGGTTCGATTATACGTAGAAATCAGAGGATGATATAATAATAATAATGTGTCTTTATTCAAAGAAAATGAAAATCATACAACACATTTAAGATTACATTAATGGCAATGAGCACAAGCGACATGGAAAAGTAATAAATTATACTCATGAAATATCTCACCCTGATAAGTAATCATTATGAAATATCATTAATATGAAAATAAATGATGTGAATCTTACGATACAAAAGTATACAATACGGAATAAATGATGATATTCTTCTGCTTGTTCAAATGATAGGTAAACGTATATGACAAGAGCTTCTCATAGTCTCAGGACACAAAAATGAAAAGGACTACAAGGTTGCATCAGTTTCTTAGATTCCTTTAAAGCTCAGTTACCCACGTCTTACAGACAAAGGAGTAAAGGCAGTACACGGCAAGATTTTCCACAAATGATCCTATGTGAGAGTTTACGAATTTTCTCAAGTTTGTCGTTGTCTTTCTTCGTGATGCCAACAAGCAAGGGAGAACTGAACTCAAGCAAACTCTGAATGTACAGATTATAGATCACAATGAGATATTCCTTGGACATTCGGCTTCTTAAGAGGTGCAGAATATTGACAGGACGCGCGGCAAGTCAACGTGAGCAGCGTGCTCACTCCATGATAGATTGTCGTGAAAAATCACACTTAAAATCCGCATCGTGCTACATATAGATGTCAGGAGACATCTATATATTCTTTGACAGTATATTTACATCCATATCTTTGCAGGATGGAATCAAAACCATAACATCATCGGCGTATTTTACCATATGAGAATATTTTGAGACCGGTTTTCAGGAACCCATATGTGCCGGGAAAAGTTACGGACCTACACTGAGCCTTGGGGAACACCCGATGTTACAGGCACAGTTGAACTTAAGATTTCGTGATTCAGGCAAACTCACTGTCGTCTGTTTTTTTAAGTAGCTGCGCAACCATAAGATAAAACGTAATGGGAGATTGTTTTTAGCCATCGATTGTATGAGAATATCAATAGGAAGTCGATCAAAAGCTTTATTCATGCCAAACGCTAGTAAGAGAATACCTGACTCAAATCAAGGACACGAGTAACAAAATTATGAACATACACTTGAGCATGCAGGGTTGAACATTGAGGCTTGAAACCGAACTGACTGCACCCATAGACTCAAAAATAGGGTCGAAAACCATAGATACTTAAAATTTTTCTCTTCACACTGTTAAGGGCACAACGCTCTGGTAATTTCGAAAAAATTGGGAATACGGACACTTGTCCTCAGATCTTCTAATTTCGGACATTTTACCTTCAGGATTAGAATTACATTGGCAAGTTTCCATTGGTCCGGTACACATAATGACAGAATAGGAATGTTTATCATATGAGTTATAGCACCTGCTAAAACATGTGAGCATTCTCGTAAAAGACGCGGTGGATGGTCATCACTGCCTGAAGATTTATTTATCATCAACCTATCCAATTCCTTTGGCACAATATCAACGTCAATCATGGGCATCCAGAACTCGTCACTGGCGCAAATGCCATCTAGGAGCAAGTCCCAGTCAATTGGAGGAGTGAAGTACGTATAGAAGTGATTGTTCATATCTTCAGCAGTTTCAACTGGAGAATTATACTGATCAATAATCGCTTTCAATTGATGTTGACTTGTTTCATTTTTTTAGCATGCAGAATTTTCCACATTCCAGGATTTGACGAACTCAATTTTTTACTCCAAATTTGTTTGGCACTTTCTATCTCACAGAAAACCTTTGCTTTGTAATGGTTATACAGCTCAAAATTACGCATCCGATTAGCTTCATGTTTTTTATTAATTAGATACTTGATCAATGGAGTAATCCACGGCCTGTTCTTTGACGTAACTTCAACATATATTACAGGAAATGCAGCTTTAGCATCACAGATGAAGGCATAGAACTTGTTACGTTTATCTTGAAGACTGACATAAAAATTATGCCAACTAAATGATTCTAAGATAGTACAAAATTGAGACATGTGACTTCTGCGAAATTCTGTAAATTTACGTACAATGAAAGTCTCAGAAAAGAAGTCATTCTTAGGCTTCAGAAAAACACCTTTATGAGTCGAATTCCCAATACGTGTATTGGGACCCACAGCTGTCGGTAAATACAAAGGCAACAAAGAGTGATCGACAAAATTTTTGTCTAACACAGATGAACCGCGAGTGACTTCTTTTCTGTTGCCTAATCCAATTCGTAGTAAATGTCCACTACAGGTTTTCTTTAAATACACCACCCCTATTGGTCAGAAGCTCTTCAATTACAACCAGATCTTGAAGAATGCTTCTATTGATGAAATCAGAGAATTTATTAGCAAGCCTTGTCTTTGTTCTGATTCTATCTTCTGCTACAAGCCCGCTTCACACGTGGTTACTGGTGACTTAAGTATTATATCCAACCCTAAACTTAGGGATTTGATGGCTAAGGGCACTAATTATAGAGAGCCTATTCACAAGTCTTGGGATTTTGTTAGGGTCAGTGTTAAAAATGCACTAGTTGCATTTATTGAAAAGTCCTGCAGAAAATACGTCCTTAAGAATTCTGACTTCCAGAATTGGTCGGAGGCTGTCCTTAAGATTATTAGAAATCGCATTTCCTTCCTAAGTTCTAGCTTTCCATCTTTGCATTCGCACGAGGTACTAAGATCTAAGGAGTGTAAAAACTTCATCTCAAACTTTCAGAAGAATTACGTCATTACTCCGGCGGATAAGGCCGCCAACAATTTTGTCATTGTGTGTAGGAAGTTTTTTTTTCAAAAAAAAAAAAAAGTGTAGGAAGTATTACCTCATTGTCCTCTTGAACGAACTAGGCTTTGACCTTAGAAGTTTCAATGCTGTTGGTAATCTGACTTACGCACCAGTAATTTCTTCCATTAATGACATAATTGCCGAACATTGCACCACCCTTAAGGATTCGTTTGGCATAACGGTTAAAGATAAGTTTATGGTTTTACATAAACTTTTCTGGATACCTAAATTGCACAAAAATCCGTATAAAAGTAGATTCATAGCTGGTGCCAGGAACAGCACTTCCAAAGATTTGGCCATACTGGTGAACAAAGGTTTGCAATTGGTCCGGGACAAGTTTAGTAGTTATTGCCTTTCCATCAAGCATAATTCAGGTGTGAACGCCTTTTGGAGCATTAACTCTTCTGGGGAATTCCTTGACAGGATGTCGGGTTTGAATTGCCACTCCTTACAAGTTTATGATTTCTCCACACTCTATACGAATCTTAATTTAGACCAGGTTATGGAGTCCTTGAAAGACTTATGTGAGTTAATTTTTAGCAGTTCCAAGAGCTTTATTTGCATTGGCTATTATAGAACCTTCTTCTCGAATAAAAAATACAGAGGGTATCACTGCTGGTCCAAAACCCAATTCCTTAATGCAATAAGTTTTATCCTGAATAACACTTTTGTCACTTTCGGGGGACTTGTCTTCAAGCAAATTCGAGGCATACCTATGGGTGGGAATTCCAGCTCGCTCTTAGCTGACCTGTTTTTGGCTTACAGGGAGTTTAATTTTGTGAGGGGGCTCCTATCGAGTAAGAGATTTGGCTTAGCCAAACTTCTCTCTCGTACCACTAGGTATGTCGATGACATTTGTGTGTTTAACTTCAAACATTTTGATAAGATCCTTCCTGAAATCTACCCGGTAGATCTCTTGGCTAGCAGAAGCGGGGACAACAACAAATGTGTTAATTATTTGGATGTAAAAATCAGGATCGAAGATGGTGGCCATTACATCACAGAGGTTTACCATAAGGTTGATGAGTTCAGCTTCCCAGTGGTGCTGTATACTTTCCCCGAGAGTAACATGCCTTTGAACACTGGCTTAAACATCTTTGCTGCCCAACTCATCAGATTCGCTAGGATTTCATCTGATGCTTCCGCCTTCATATCAAGAGCTAAGGGCATTTTTGATATCTTTAAAGGACGGGGTTATAAGAATAATTTGCTGTTTATTTCTTGCATTAAGTCCTTCTCCAAGAATAGGTTCCTCGTTTTTAAGTTTGGTTGTTTTTCGCCCCGCCAGATGCCATCCATCATTGGGATGTTGGGCTAAGATAACCTCTTCTAGTTTCAAGTGCGTCCTTTTGTCCTAATATATTTAAAAAATATATATTTTCGGTTAGGTTCTGCTATGTTTCCTCAGGCTTGGAGAGACCTTCCATATCGTACATTCGATATGGTTGGCCTGGCCCCGCCATGTGGTATAGGTTGGAGGTTAGGGGCCGAAACCTTGCTTCATGCAGCCACATGGTTCCTCCCTGATGACTCCATACATAGCAAACTTAATTTTTGGTTTTTTAGGTTTCTAATTTTCACCTTTTGTTAATTTTAGTTAGCTTCTCGTCAGGTCCATGACGAACTCTTGTTACAGTTCTTATTTGATAAAAATTGAATCGTTTATAAGTATTAATTTATTTCCCTTACCGTCTTCAGTTGAGTAGACTTGCCTTTATACGTATTTAAGTACCTGCTCTATACTAGAGTAGGTTACTCTATGTTGACAGTATTAATTTATATTCATTCGTTCACGACTTTTAATTACCTAATTATTTACAAGATTCTCCACTAGGGTAATTGTTTAACTTTGGCATCTTCCGTTTCCTGGATCCTTCGAATTTTTTTGACCGTGTCGTGTCTTAATTTGATTTACAGTTTGAGTCAATCCAAGAGTTTCTTCAAATGCATTGCACGGTAACCTATTAAGATCACCAGCTATAATAATATAAGCTGACTATGCGTAAAAGTATCTAAAACAAACTCTACATTTCGAACAATGTAATCAACTATGCACTGATATTGTGAAGCTTGTAAATTCGGAGGTACATACAACACAAGAAGGATCAATCTACATGCACAAAAGGAAAGCCAAATCCATTCAATATATTCAGGATATTTCTCAGAGATAGCGAGTTCTGTAACGTCAAAGTGACTCCGCACATAAACACACACAACTCCGCCTCTCCTTCCATCATTACGGTCACAGCGGAAAGATTCTAAGTATCGAGGAAGAGAAATTTGGTTATTTGGAATATAGTCAGACAATCATGATTCACATATAGCTATAACACCAGGCTTAATCGATGATGAAAACACACAGAGTTCATCATACATGTACTTAGTAATTAGCGATTGAATGTTCGAAAGAAAGATTGATAGGTAAAGTCACTGGTTCGTTGAGGGTTGCTTTAAGATCGACTATGAAAATGCTGGATATCATTACGAATTACGATTAACAACTTTTCCTTTATTAATGACAAACCCTTTCACCCATATCTCGTCGACGTTGACACTCATTCAACAATTCCTTATGCTCATGTTGCTGATGAATAGTGCGATCAGGATTTACATATACATTTCTGTAGGTGGCTGACTGTCTAAGTCTTTTTGACTTATTGAGAATTTCTAATTTTCGAGTCCACATCTTTACACCTGATTCTCATCAGTCGTTTTCCATTCAATTTTCCAATGCGTCTTACAACTACTATGGATGATCTGCCAACCTCAATATGATCCAGTATCTTCAAACACTCCTGCCTATCATGTTCAATACGTTCTTCGATGCTGCCAATCAACTTCTCTGCATGGCGAAAACGATTAGATTTTTTGCTCAATTTCATCAATTGTAGATACATCAATATAGATGTTAGTTTAAGTAAAAACACTTCCAAATCATACACCACTGCATTTCTTAATTATAAACATGACAAAATTCAGAAATTTTAGTGTTTTTTTGGAGTTATTCTTGTCTTTTGCATTTTGTGGCCAAGATATAGGGATATTGTCAATGTTCTACACACCATTCAATTGGTCTTCGTCTGCCCTAACCGAAAATGTCTTTCTTTGTGAGTTTCATAATTTCAGGATTTTTTGGTATAAAATTTCACTTGAAATTCAAAAACGCCTCGTTTTTGCATGTCCACCAAAAAAAAAAAATTTCTGGATTGCTGTACAACAAAGAAAAGCAGTATACGTACATTTAAGCGGACTTTGCCTCAAGGATTTCCTAATACCAAGAGTTGTGAAATCAAACTCATTGAAATCAGAGCTATAGGTCGACAGATATAGCTGTCCACAACTTTTTCCGTCATCAAATCGACGCCTGCAAATTTGGATTGACTACATCAATTCAACCGAAACTTTACATGTAGAATGATTACCTGGTCTAAATTTAAAATTAAAGTCACTTGACTACTGCTGATTAATATTGTATTATTTTTCTTGAAAAATGCCATATTTTCTCTAAAAAAGGTGACCACAATTCGTCATTACATAGATGGCTACTTATTGTGATCTCCTAACCAGAAGAAATGCTCAATGGATCCAAAATTTTCATGATAAATAGCCTGCCCTAAGACTTCCATAATGGCATAATTGTATTTATCTTTCGACCTTTCGACTTTGCTCCATGCTTCCAAAAATAGAACAAACTGTCATCAGATCAACGCCGTCGATATTATGATTTTCAGCATCGATGTGATGATGAAACTTTAAGTCGTCATTTAATCATGATATCCTTGGAAGAGAGTTGATGTACCAACGACGCAGATGTCTTGTAAGTGTACCGACCGGAAAACTAAGACGCCGATTGCCCTGTTTCCACATCTCTTTCACAGTAAAAGGTGTTAAAAGAATTAGTAATCGAATTATTGATCACAAAGGCCAGTACCGATTCTAAAGATTTTTACACATAATCTGAATGAGATATCAGAGTCTGAGAATGGCACAACAAGATGAAGATAACCGAGAAAAGCACAGGAGAGATCAGCAGCTGTCATGGCAGCTGGCATTGAAAACTATGCAAGACACACATATCTTATAGTGTGGCATTCGACTTTTTAAGTAGGCTACATAATTTATCTTAAAACAATGTGTAACTGATATTTATATAAGGGTCGGTATTCTTTAAAAAGTCTCACATAACCTATATCAAGTCTAGACCATAAGAATCTCTTCAAGCATGCAGGTAGACCTAGACTATAAATTGAGATAATTTCATCAAATCTCCATTGAATTTTAATAAATAACACAACATAAGTTATAATAATTCCAATAACCTGCGAATATATTTTTCATGCTGCACTTAAATGCTATAGTTCTAATGTTAGATACTGTCAATCACTTCAGTAGCATTTTGATTCTGTGGATTAAGTGTCATTTATGGTGCCTATCATATAAGGATCACGATGATGTGATCGCATTAAAATAGTAGAGTAGGCCAGTAGTTCTATCTTGAGTGCCAACATGAAGGATGACGGTGAGCTTGAGTATGTGCATTGTATATTATGGCACATTTTGCTGATGAATAGTATTTATGATTATTTATTTCTTTTGTGTGTCTGTTAGGCCTGCATCTACATGCACATGTCTTCCGTGTCTGTTTTTGGAGAGGCATTGACCTTTCATAAAAGAAGATGTCTCATTAAGCGCTCTCAAAATCAAGTCTTTATTGATTATTTATCATTACATTATTTAATAAGAATGTTAACAATTTCGTCGGCAGAGCTTTGATCAGTTTTACTTTGAATGCTGTGTAGGCCTATCAGGCCTATCACGACTTCGTCTTGTAATGCAATTACACCAAAAACGATCCATGAGACATATGTTGCTAGGACAACCCCTGAACAAAACCTAAGGTCCAGCCATAAAGCGGCGGGAAATTTTTCCTAAACCAACCCTAAATGAATTCTGTAAACTGATAACCCAAAACTCATTCTAATTGTAAATTAATTTTCGCGTAAGCCGCTTGATAAGGAGGTTGGAATTCAAAGTCGATCTGACCTAAGTGGATCCAACCTATCACTTATTCATGGATATCCATACTCATCCTTAATTAAATATGCATAAGTGCATAATTTCAAAACTTGAACATCAAAAATATAACTGTCAAACGAATCTGATACAGTCTACCGGTACGACAACTTTCGTAAATCCTATAAATAGAATTAATTGGATATGCACTATGAATATATATCCAAGCATAAATACATGCATGCATGTCAGCATAAATCTGCGTAAGAGATGAGACCAGTGGAGACAGTTTTGTCCCTTCTATTTGACATTCATTAAATTATAGTCGATTATTTCAAGAATGCCTACTCTAGGTCTACTCAAATTCATGATGGTGTAATGTCATGAAGGAAATTATGTCATTATAAGGGAATAACCATAAAGTATACAGGTTAATACATTGATGATGTTTTCAGCTATTAACTCTTGTCATGAGTTGGGGGGCTGGTTGTAACGTCCACGTGTCCTTCAGGTCCAGGTGTCGACCCCCTTTCGGACAACCTGCTTGGTGGCGCATGCAGGGCGTGCTACCTGGATACTGCCATCATCTTCACCATCGTCGTCAATGGCAGAAGAAAGACTTCTTGATCTCCAACGGCTGCGACGGCGGAGGAGTTGGTTATAATCATTAAGAAATTAGCGTCAGACAACCAGTCGATGGCATGGGTGGAAGATAGCTTCTACAGCTACAACGGTCACAACGACGACAAACGCACATATTATGTGGAACAGTAACTTATTTGTCAACCACATGATTGAAGAAAAAATCCCCCAATTCAAGGTGGTGCAGCAAGCCGAAGATTGAATGGCAGTGTGTATTCTGTCTTAATTGTGAGCCCGTCGAGGCACCTGACGAACCCCGGCGGATAGCAATCGCAGCCATAGCCCAGTCCAACCATACAGGCTCTGGTTGGTGGTCTAATGCGTCCTATACTCTATCTCTTGGTTGGTGGCAAAAAACGGCTCCCGTAAACCCTCCGATAACCCTCAATATCATGACCAATCACAAAGGAGCAATGGATCAGCGATGAAGTCGCGCCACTCCAAATACCTGGGAAATAACCCCGGAGTAACTGATGATCCAACCAGCAAGCCGAATCTCAACGATCCCGGCTTTGGACAACAAACCTTTACCGACACGTCTTCTCCCTACAACGTCTCTCGTGACATCGGTCCAGCTATTCACATCCTGACAATCAACGTCGAAGGACTCTCCTACGCCAAGTGGCAGCTTATCAGTTCGATATGCACCAAGCACAAAGTCGATGTTCTCTGTCTCCAAAAGACACATGTCGATGAGGATGCTCCTACCAACCACTTGACAATTGCAAAATTTTGATCTCGCAACACATTCGGGACATAAGAAGCATGGCAGAGCTATTTATAGAAAAATGTGTCGGAGAACTTCGCTTCATTCTATCATCCTTTATTTACGACCAAATTGAAATTTCAAAGACAATGTCTTCTTCGTCAGTGGTTTAAATATAAAAGCACACGTTAAAATCAATCAGTCATCAAAAGAAGAGAAAATTTAGTCCAATAGAAAGCTATAAACGTAAAAACAATGGCACTGAAGTAGTGTTACTGTTTAACAATAAAGACCTCTCAGTAGCGGCAATGAGTACAGATTCTGCGATACGAGTATTATTCGTTCGGGCAATGACAGAGAAAGCGGAATTATCGTTCACATGGTTATGCAAGGTGATTTCAGTTGGCAGGGGGCGACCTTTGATATGTTCGTTAATTCTAGTTTGCAAATGCCTAGTGGTCTCACCAATGTAACACTTTGGACAGTGTTCACAAGAAAATTTGCAAATGACATTTGAGGAGAGACCAATAGGCATTCTGTCTTTTCTATGAAAGAAGTTCGCAGTTTTGGTAGTCTTGAATCTGTACTCATTGCCGCTACTGACAGGTCTTTATTGTTAAACAGTAACACTATACTTCAGTACCATTG
This sequence comes from Prostheceraeus crozeri, assembly GCA_907163375.1. Classification (NCBI taxonomy): domain Eukaryota; kingdom Metazoa; phylum Platyhelminthes; order Polycladida; family Euryleptidae; genus Prostheceraeus; species Prostheceraeus crozeri. Next base: position 4,940 of record CAJQUW010016944.1, on the reverse strand, counting down.
TTTTTACGTTTATATCTGTTGGACTAAATTTTCTCTTCTTTTGATGACTGATTGATTTTAACGTATGCTTTTATATTTAAACCACTGACGAAGACATTGTCTTTGAAATTACAATTTGGTCGTAAATAAAGGATGATAGAATGAAGCGAACTTCTCCGAAGCGCCTGGGATCAATATGTTATGATTCAGAAAAACGTGTATTTGCGATGTTGAGGAACTAGATAGCACAAGTTTCAGCGACACTGTTCGGGTGGGCAGATGCCTAGTGACAAACGTGAACAAGCCACCATCAGAATCTTGGATAATAACTCCCTTCGTACCCATCAACACCCAGCCATTTATGTTGGAGACTTCAACAGCCATCACAGCCTATGGAGCTACAAGGAAGAAGACGAAAATGGCACGTGGCTAGAAACTCAGGCAGATCTGAACATTGTGATTGACCTTAAACAACGCGCTTCCTTCCATTCCGCACGATGGCGACGGGACTACAATCCAGACCATTGTTGGATCTCTGCTCTGAATGGTCAAGCTTTACCAGCCCAGACAACCGTGCTCAATGACCTCCCGAAAAGTCAACACCGCTACATTCTTCTACATGTGGGAATCAGGATACCACTTTTCTCATCATTGCCTAAGCATCGCTGGAATTTCCACAAAGTCAACTGGAACGAATTTTCTTCATACCTGGACAAAAGCGTAGTATGCATCCCACACAACATCGCTCTTACAGAAGCTTGCGAGCGATTCTGCAAGGCGATCTTTGTAGCTGCTAAAAAGAGCATCTCCAGAGGCTTTAGAACTCTGTACACACCATGTTTAGACAACACATGTAAAGAACTTTGGGATGAGTACAATAGATCCGGCAATGTGGAGGTTGCCGAGCATCTTCTGGAAGCTTTCAACAACGCGAGCAATAAACACTGAGAAGAAACTACGACGAAACTCAATCTTGCCCACTCTAGTCGCAAAAGCTGGAATCTTATCCGCCAACTGATTAGTGGATTACAACGCGTCACGACTACCAAACCTGCTGTCAAGCCAAACTCTGTCGCCAAATGCCTAGTGGATCTTGGGAAGCGCCCATCCACACTTCCCACATGCGTACCATCAGCAAGAAATAGAGGTCATACATCAACCAAGAAGAATCTGACGAACACAAATCCCCCGACATATCAAGCGAAGAACAGCAGATAGCCTTGTCCTCCCTCAAGAATGGTAAAGCCGCAGGATATAACATCTTCCCTGAATTTCTCAAAAACGGAGGCCTACAAGCAATAAGATGGCTCTCCAAATTCTTCACTCTCTGCCTAGCAGAAAAACATTCCGAAACAGTAGAAGAAATCGAAAGTGATATCCATTCCTAAACCTGGAAAGGATCCATCTGCGCCTGAAAGTTGCTGTCCCATTTCCGTACTTTCAGTACCGTTCAAGCTACTCGAAAGAGTTATAGTTCTCCGTATCAGCACAATCGCGGAATCATCCTTAGACGCATCTCAAGCAGGCTTCGGAAAAAACAGAAACACCCAATGCTAAGTGCTAGCGTTGACCACGAACATAGAAAACGGCTTCCAAAGACAATTCAAGACAGCGGCTGTCTTTCTAGATCTGACAGCTGCTTACGACACTGTATGACACAGAGGCCCACTAACAAAGGTATCACCTTATAAACGGAAAAAAGGCCACAATCAGTTACGAATTTGTTTTATAAAAGTCACGACGTTTCGGAAGACACTGCTTCCCTTGTCAAGTGAAATAAAATGGAAAGAAGAAATCGCTGTACACGCAATCAACGACGAATACTAGTAACAACACGCTTTGGTGTTAGCAAATCCATATTTGCTATTGGTGGAAACCCATATTTAGATTCATGACATCAGACTGATTAACCCTGATAAAAGAAGATTCATTGATGCGTCTAACTCGAAAATCGTTACACCGTGACAGGATATCTCAGTTATCAAAATCAATGGCAAGATCAGAAACTAAACAATGTTGAGCTATGGCATCATTTGGATCAAAATTTTGAACAGCTCTTTTATGTTCTTTGCACCGAGCATCAAATGTTCGACATGTCTCACCTATAAAATTAATCTATATAAATTTTATATAAAAATCTATATGAAATTTAGGACAACTTTTACAATTAATGCGATAAACACCGCCTGTGGGTTTCATACAATTATTGTGGATAAGTTGAGACTTAATACTGTTAGGAAATCGGAACACGACTTTGGAATTCCCAACAGTCTGAACTTGTCTACAATAATTGTATGAAACCTACAGGCGGTGTTTATCGTATTCGTATGCATGCATATAAGGATATACCGGCATATTAACTTTCGGTCATCACCGACGCATCAGTGTCATCACATCGACGTCCTCATATCAGAAACTCGGCATGCAGATCTGCTAGATTACTTAGATTACATTAGATTGTGGTTTAGCACACATAATGTATCTTACAGGAACCAAATACAACTTTCAGGAGCAAAGGAAATCAAATTTTCGAGAATTTTTGAGTGGACAAAAAAGGGAGCCACTTTTTCTGGATTTTACCACATGTTGGAGACTTGTAAAAGCCCAACACTTTGTGCACCAAGCTACGACGGTCTAACACAGAAAACGACAGATTAGGCTTATTCAGTAAGTTTCGGTGATCCCGTTTCAAAATCCCGACTGATCTCATCCTGCTAGCTGAATATTAAATCGCCTTACCGGTAATTTTCTTCCGACAGAATCTTTGTTGATGAAAAGTTTAGCAAATTAGGTGATAGGAAAGCTTAGTTGGTAAACCCTTTCGTGGCGGGAAAATCAAATTTAAGAGCTTCTTGTCGCGCGTGGAAGCAGGGTTTCCATCATACCACGTTAATCACAGCATTGTGTGCTGATGCCACGGATCGAAGCCACATTTAGTGTGCAGCAGACTAGATAGCCACACGCGTGACGTCAATAATAATTGAGCTTGTAAAATGTAGCAGTGACAAAATTAAGCATCCATCTTGGTGGTGATTTCCCGCATTCACAGGGAAAGAGCTTTAGGGTAGTCCTTCAATGCGAAGGCCGTATGGATTCTAGTCTGTCCTACCAAGCAGCTACACCATCACTCTAATTACATGTATAAGCTACCTGGTAAAACATGTAAAGCAACCTGGGGCGACCGCTCAGAGGCATTGTTGGTGCTATAATGTGCCAATGTGCTAACCCTAGTCAGCAACCCCAAAGACAATGGATATCTTTGAGTAACCCATTGTGGCGCGCACAGAAGGATTGTTAAGTCAATCTTAGTTTGTGTGGGCTAACTTTATGACTGACTTTCTGTGATTGCACGGTTTTTGCAAGCATCCAATCTTCGCCAAGGGTTATTGAAATTTAATTGCTTTGCAATTAATTGATTGATGTGGTAGTATAATTTCAATTAATTGGTTGGTACCACTGACATTGCAATTGTTTTGTATTGAATTGGTGATTGTATTTTATTTGATTGTTATATGCTTTCAATACAACTTAACTAGTCGACAGAAAAAATAGTGATCGTCACGTCCTTCTGTGTGTCGAATTTTTGATATGATCATTGGTCGAAATCGTTCCAAGTATGTACTTGTGACGCTAACTTCTAGCATCATCAGAGTAGTGCATTCAAATTAAATCTCGCCTATCAATCTCGAGATTCGACATTACTAGTTGGTTTATATGCTATCAAATTTGAGTTAGATGATTATAAAAAATGTAGAGGATTACCCACAGCAATTACTAATCGCTGTAATTGTAATTGAAATTCCAATTGAAATTCCAATTCCAACACAAATATGGACTGGATTTGGTTACTTGTTAATATGTGTGCGATTGGAGAACAATACCCTTGCAGTTGAAAATTGTTTCCTGCCTTAACGAAGTCAACTGGACTCCAAGACCATCTCCCAAGCTCTCAGCACGAAGCTTGCAGAAAAGCTTGACCAGGTTGAGAACAGAATTCCTGTGATAGCCACTGCTGCAAGAAAAGTTGCCTTTTTTTAATTTCGTTGCCAAAAGTTGTCCTATGTTTTGAAGTTATGGATGCGCGATTAATCATACTATACCAGACCCCTATGCAATTTCAAAAGGCAAATGAGCTCAATTCATAGAAAATAGTTTACATCTCCAACTTTTAAAGTGAATTCTAAGCAGCTCTTTTGAGCGAAGTCATTTTTTTGTTCACTCAGTTTTGTTTATTTGGAGATTTTGGTCGATCACTCTGCTCGCCATTCATTTTAATTTTGCTCTTAGTTGTTCAGTTCATCGTTCAATTTACTGGATTAATGTGAGTTCGCTCATATCCTTTCTGTTCACTTTGCAAGACAGCAGGTTTATGGTAATCGTGGTTGTCGAATTTTTCACAGATTGGGTGCTTGTGCTTACCGACCAACCAACCGGGTAGGTACTCCAAGTAGTAACCCCATTGCAGGCGCAAGGACAAAATGTGAAATGCTGACTCAGCCCCCCCCTCTGGCAGGCAGTGTGAGGGACATGGCCAAGGATGTGCTGGGAGGAATGGGTCCGTGAGGAGGAAACTGTTCCCTCCCCCCCCCTCTGGAAGGAAGGAAGGAGTGTTCGGGTAAGGGGTAGGAAGGGAGAAGGGTAGGAATGTGTGAGGAATAGAGTGTGGAAAGAGTGGATGTTGGTGGTTTTGGGATGAGAAAGTCCATTTTTCGACATGAAGGAGGCCTCGGATAGGAAACGGAGTGCAGATTCGGACTCTACGAGAAATTTTGGGTTAGGAAGGATGTTTCCAGCGACATTGGAGAGAAAAAGTTTTGAAGACCTCCCCCCCTCTCCTGCCAAACTTCCAACTTTGGTTGTAGACATCGTAGAAAGTCGTGCAATAGCTCATTTGAAAGCTGGGAGTGAGAAAAATGCAGTGAAAAGCTCAGTTTGGGTTAATTTTCTTGGGTTTAGGGAGG
>CAJQUW010016943.1:0-63231 GCA_907163375.1 Prostheceraeus crozeri | reverse complement strand
TTATGCTTATTTGGTCTCCTATTGATAAAAACTGAACGATTCGCTAATCTTCATTTTCTACCCATCAAATTTCTAGCCATCCACTGTTTTAGAAGATGGAAAAAGGCTTTATGTACATTAAATCGAAAAAATGTGTTGCATTTCAAATTTTAATCCCGTTATTTTCTCATATCATTTTCAAATTACGATAAAAAATTAAATTATTAGAGTAACATGAGAAAGGCATATAGTTCAATCATCACGCCTTTCTTCATTTCAGGACTCACCATTGAAAGCTGTTCAGATGCTGTGGGTAAATCTCATCATGGACACGTTGGCTTCACTGGCTTTATCAACCGAATTACCGAGTGAAGAGTTGCTTGAGCGAAAACCTTACGGTCGAACTAAGCCGCTAGTTAGTCGGACAATGATGAAGAACATCATTGGACATTCCATATATCAGATGGCAGTGATTTTTGGGCTGCTTTGGGCAGGTGAAAAGTTACTTGACGTCGATAATGGTCGTGAACTTTTAGCAAATGGTATTAAAAAACCAAATATGCATTATACTGTAATTTTCAATTCATTTGTGATGATGACGTTATTCAATGAATTCAATGCTCGCAAAATTCATGGCCAGCGTAACGTCTTCGAAGGATTACATCGCAATGCAATTTTCATCGTCATTTGGATAACAACTTTCGTTGCTCAGGTGAGATCATTTGTTTCAACTCATTTTTACATACACATGTACTACACATACTTGCATTCAAGTGAACCACATTGCCGGAATGACATTTGTGAATCTTCTGTAGTGACGAATGAGCTCAAGTCAACAGCATAGACACACATCTGAAACAAATGCAGGTCCAATAAGTCTAACTTACACCTCAGTTGATTTCTTAACGCAAATGCTGAAGCACATGAATATATGGATGGATATCTGCATAAAACTTTCCGACAATCGGGCAGAGACATGAGAGCGATAGTTACAGTCATTGAAGCTTGCAAAGGCAATCCGGTGGTCAGCTTTGCACATGAGCTTTAGTCTATGAACGGTAGAGAGTCGTCGCAGGGTGATGATCTCGAACAATGCATTTTCAAACATTCTGTTTTTCCGTCAAGTTTCCTTAGCCTCTGTCTGCGGGAAACATTGGTGCTCTAAAAGTGCGAATGAGCAAGTTATGTAGCAAAGTTTCTTGTTACCTTTGTTTCCATCAGACGTCAGACGAAACATGACGTATTGTTAATTATCCAATCATTTGACGAACCGGTGAAGATAATGTTGTCAATGTCATGAGACCCTCCCTATGTTCACTCAATTGACTTATGTCTATAGGGACGACTGTCTATATCCATAAGACGTCATTTCACAGTTATTCACTATCAAGGGCCTGTCAGTAATTAATGCATTCGGTAGGAGCATCGGGTTGTGGTCTGGATAGCTTGACTTTGTTTTCATTTTACTTCATATTGAAGATAACGACATGTCATAGTTGACAATGCTATGTGTCATATGTTAATGTCTACAGGTTATCACATGTTACTATAAAAAGCCCCGCCGGATTTGAAATCTGATAATCTTGATAATCCCTAACCTTACTGATGTCTGCGATGGAGCTGTCTAGAGATCCGAATTCTCTCAACTTTCTAGTCGGTTGGTTAGGTTGTGTTGGACCCAACAAACTGACGGCATCAAATTAAAACATGACGTCGAAAGATTCAGGTTTTCGGCGACTTTGCTGCAAGTCCATCGTCACTCATTTTCCACTAAAGTACGCACCTAATTTACAAACTCTTCAGCACATGCGGGCGGAAGTCGGCCGGAGCGAGGCACATTTTCGATACTAGCGTCACCTCCCTGAGCGCGTTGGACTCACTTTTGCACAGTTCGAAGAGCCATCGCTGTGTCTCCACAAGCTTTCACTAAAGCTTGGTGAATTTCTGTTGCTTTAATATGACGCCAAGTCATGATTTTCACGATTACATGTGATATCCATGATGGAAAATGAACAAGCGAAAACTGCGTACATTTCAACACAAATTACGCGCACGTATATGGATCAGGGTTGTGAAAATGGTAATGAAGCCGTCTCATTACCATGGTAATTACCATTCTGTGAATTTGGTATAATCATGTAGCACACTTTGGCGAGCAAAAGTTCATGGCGAGTACTCTTATCTTGCTCTAATGGCTGATTTCTTGTAAACTTGGTTAACTTGCAGGCGTATGTATGTATGAGAAGCAGGCCTAATGTGAAAGATAAGATGAATGGTGCGCCATTTTTTTATCGTGTACGGGAATTGTGCGTGAATTGCTCGTGAATTTTTCTCGTCAGATGGGGTTAGACTCGTCAAATTGACGCAGTCCGAGCTTATTATTTTGTCCTCTGTTTTTGCAGTTCAATTCAGCTGTCACTCATAGAATTCCCGAATAACTATTTGGGCTGACGTAGTGATGCGTCGACGAATCTGGCTGAAATGGCATTAAGGTAGAATCAAGTTTTCTCCAAAACATTGAGCTGTCTGACTTTCAGCATGGCATTGTGAGAAGTATCGAAATGGCCATGAATGGCAAAATTGCCACGATCGTCAAAAGTGTCGCCCATTTACGAGTATATGATAAAGATAAAATATGCGATGATTATAACCTTATAGAAGAACTCTTCAGATTGTGCGATGTATTAAATTCTTCGATTCTTCTGAAATACTGGAATGGGAAACTGCTCTTTTCGTTCTTTTCACAAACTGACTTAGAAAAAATGCGTCGTTAGCTAATTATAGAGTAGAAGGATGTCTGTCTATAGATAGACTTGAACAATTTAAGCACTTAATGTCTCGTCAGGCGTGTGTGCTGCGTTTCGTCCTACAAGCACTGATCAGTAGGGTTTGGAAAGACCTCAAAGTAGCTTATGCTTAAGTACTAACCCCACCTGCAAGATGACAAAACGCAACGCTTACGGTTCCCATAGAGTTTAGTCTGAGCTGACTTTTATATTCTGCGTTCATGTGAACTGACACTCCGTAATATTTTGATCAGTAATGCACTAATAACAGCTGACATAGGGTCATGAGCACTATTGCACGAATGCACAATCAGTGACCACTTTGTCATCAATAAACACAGTGAATCTGGCAATATCTTAGCTAAGTCAGTATTCATTTAGTTTGCCTGAGTAAATCTGAAACTGTTGAGGACGATCACAACTTGTCCATGTTACTTTGATTCAACTGCCGAGTCTGCGCTAATGATATACAGCCTCAAGTGCTATCGACGAGCCGTGCCCGTCCTATTTGCATTGAATTTGTGCCACCTCGGCAGTAACAATAGGACGAGCAGTGCTCCTACACGGCACTTGGGACAAGTGTATCAAGATTGCTAACCCATCCTCAAGAGGTTAAATCTCATATCTTCATTTGAAAAGCAAGCCATTTAAAATCCATTAAATTGCCCTAGCCTACACTCAAAACCAAGCAGCACCATGCGTAGTCCCTCCCCAAACCCGAAGGGTCCAACTGACAATTAACGAGGTGAAAAAGAGTAAATGAGTACCTAGAACATGAAACTGCACTTACGTCATCAATCAAAGCCAATGTTCAATCAGCGTCACTCACAATGTGTATTTGCAGTGGTCGGCATTGGGCACGAATTCGTGCCCGGGCACGAATTTGTCGAAAGTGGGAACGAAAATACACGAAAAATGAATGTAGGCACGAAAGTTGGACCTCCTGAAATTTGCGCCCATCTTTTTCTGAGAATCACCTGAATTTTCGAGCACAATCTGTATTAATAGCCGTATGCTTCATGCATTAATTCATTGTATCAAAACAATTTAATTCGCTGTTGATTCTGGAAATAAAATCTTTTTCAATTTTTTTCAAAAGAAAATAAAATGAAGTAATGCGTCATTATTATATTAGTATACGTGATTCGATCGAGCTATATTTACTCCTCAGCGTCGTTCGGGGAACCACTTATGACTCTACCACACCATTGTTTCATTAGCGCACAGAAGAAAAACAATCAGAAAAATGATAGATGACTCGGGTATTTTGACAGTAAAAACTCTAATTAATTCGATGGTATAGCCTTCTCTTCCAATTTGGTGGTAGTATTTGATTATATGGTGCACACATGAAAGGAATTACCATGGGATTGGTATTATAATTTTTCCTTATTCATTCACCACATCATTAAGGTCATAACATTAATTTTTCTTGATAATTTTTGCTGCCAATGAGTAGTAGGCCTGTGTCGATAATCTGAAGTTCAACTGAATATCCCATAACTTCAGAATGGAAATTATGAACACAATAGTCATGAAAATAACTTATTTTTGATTGGCACCAGGCGACTAGATTCTCCCGCCATTTGACGTCTAGTTCCATCCAAATTGTATAGGCCCATGAGATGAGACTTATCTTCCAGATGCAGCTCAGCTCCCTTAGCTCCGTTCTTGTCGAAGAAGTCGTCCATTATAACGCGTTTCGCAATCGTTTCTCGATAGTGGGCTACTGGCTCGAGCGCTCTCACTGAAATATTGTTACGTCTTTAGAAAGAGGACCGCCAGTTTCAGCCAATTTAACTGTTACTTCCAGCCATAGTATTCGCAAAATGAATCATTTCGGTTGGTTTCAATCCGAACCCTAAGCGAACCATATCCGTCGAATACTTCATTAATTCCCGCTCGTGGCTGTCGATTAGGGATCGTCGGTTACCAGGATTCGGATTGATAGAAATTTTGACATGTCTTCTTAATCTAGTCTCGAGAAAGCCGTATTGCCTGGAGTCTTTATAGATTGATATTCTGTTGACCATTACTTCCTTCTTAGCAGCAGCAATGCGTGTTTACCGTTCCATCGTCAGCCAAGTAATGAAAAAATACTTGCTTTTCAATGAATTAGCTAAGTAGGTGTATTTTGATCTAGTTTGATTTGCATTGAGTTTCTAACTTGCAACAAATGTTCAGTCAATACATAGTTGTCTGTCGGCATTATATCACAAGATGTTGAGAAAATGTTGACTTTCCCACGATGTGTATGCATGAACAGCGAATTTTTTTCACATATATGGTTATCTAGCTTATAGAAACTATAGAAAGAATATCGTGTAACATTATTTCCGTTGTAGAATTTTGATCATTCTAACATGATTGACGTATGCCTTTACATACTACATACTAGATATCCATGCGTGAAGTATAGAATATCGGATTTCTTTAAGTAAAAAATTATTTTATCAAATTAAATACCTCCAAAATAGAGGTGCCTCTGAATTAGCTTAGTTTACCCCACAAAGATTCACGGATCTCATCAGGAAGCTGATCAATTGCCTACATTTCTTTTCGGTTCCTTTAACGTCTTGGGCGATCAGCAGCAGGCGAACCCACGACCAAAGGCGTGCCCCACAAAGCTTATAAAAGGCTCGAAGCTGTACAGACCAGCTTGCAAGTCAACATTACAAAATGAACAGAAAATCAATTGTAGAAACGAAAAGACTCTCATCAGGAATACATGACGAGACTCCGGCGGATGCAAATCTGAAGGTTCTTCTGAATGAAATGTCGAAACTTACGAGGGGTGATTGAAAAATTCGCGGCCCGATATAGAAAAAAGCATATTTCGTATACGATACATATTTATTTTTCGACATAATCGCCCCTACAATCAACGCACTTAGCCCAACGGTGCTGCAATGCGCGGATCCCTTGCTCATAGAAGTGTGAGTCTTTGGAGTCCAGATACTCCTCAACGGCCTCCATGACGTCACTGTTGGATGCGAAGTGCTGACCACTGAGCTCCAATTTCATTTTTGGGAAGAGATGAAAGTCCGATGGTGCCAGATCAGGAGAATAGGGTGGATGGGAAATGATGTCAAACCCACAACCTTGGATGGCAGACATGGCGGTAGCGGAGGTGTGAGCAGGCGCATTGTCTTGATGGAAGAGCACGCCTTTCGTGAGCTTCCCTCTCCGCTTGATCTTGATCTGCACTCGTAACTGCTGCAACAAATGAGCGTAGTACTCGCCAGTAATTGTCCGACCAGTCTCTAGGAAGTCCAACAACAAAACTCCCTTCGAATCCCAAAAAATCATCAAGAATAATCTTTTGAACATGATTGATCACATCTTCTGTGCTCACTGTCACTGGTCTTCCACAACGGGGATCATCTTCCAAGCTCTCTCTTCCTTGCTTGAATTCTGAAGCCCACTTCTTGACCGTGGTGTAGGACGGAGCTTTCTCACCAAGTGTTCCAACCATATCATCATGAATCTCCTTTGGTGTGAGTCCTCTCAAGCCGAGATAACGAATGACAGCTCGATTTGAAACGTGATCCATCTTACGCAACACTTATCTGACTAACTGACTGTTAAGTTAGTAACTGAAGTTAAGTAGCTGTGGTTTACCAACAGTTCACCGGATCGACTGATCACTCGTCATGCTACGTCAGTACATTACATTGTATCAATCCACATGTGCATAATCATAGAAATAAACTGTTTATCTGAAGTTAGCTAGAATGGAAATTGACTCAAGGTCGCGGCACATCCGGGGGAACTAAGTTGGGGCATGAACCACCAATTAAAACCTTCGATTTACTCATGTGACTGATTCTAACCCAATGATACAGCCGTTGACAAGTGTCTCTAAGTGAAAATGCGTGCGATTTATGTGCCGTTATTGTGCATTGCATGAAGCTTAATTTCCATTCTAGAGGTTTTATTGTTGTCAATTTCTATGTGCATAATGGCCTGGCTTTAAGCTTTCTATGTCAGGCCGCGAACTTATCAATCACCCCTCGTATGGATGAGAAAAATCTGGAATCAGACAGACTATTTAAGAAGTTCATGTAAAGAAGGATCAGTGTTTACCTTGCCAGTGACGATGATAATGCTGTTCCTAATAAGAAATGATTTTTATAAACTTTTTCACGTAGTATGCGTACTACGAATAATACTCGTACTTGTAGCTAAATACAAAGTGCATTTCTATGCATTTTTTCAGTTGATTAGTTTCTGTTGCATGTACATTGTACATGTATATGCAACAAATGGCTCAAATAACGATATGAAGAATATATAATTCAATTACAATGCGATTTATGGTCATGCATATGAAACAGTAAGTTCTTTGAGCTGGTGGCACTGCATGGGCACGAATTACGAGGGGTGGCCACGAAAATCCTGAAAATTCTAAATCCGACCACTGTATTTGCAAACTTTGTGATGGAATTTTTATATTTTTAATTTTACTTCCAGGTTTTCATTGTGCAGTATGGTAACTTTGCCTTCGCTGTAAAAGCATTAGAAGTTGAACATTGGTTGTGGTGCATCTTCTTTGGTATCGGAGGCCTTGTGTGGGGTCAAGTGAGTTTATCCTGTTGTGATTTGAACTACTAAATATCAAAATTGAAACAACTTACTAGTGCTAAGTTATTGAAATAATATGCATGGTTGCAATCATATAGGATACGCGACGTGAGATTATATACTTTCCTATGCCGAGTCAATAACAGGGTGTGCTCAACCGTGCAGCACATGTTCTTCGCGGTGTTTTCTTTGATCGTTTCGCTCAACTCAATCATAAATAAATAATGCAGATTAACAATAGCCGAATCATGATAGCTTATCGATTAATGGCTTTCGTCAATAAGTGGGAATGTATTGTCGGAGAGTCATTTAATTTTTGCTAACTTTCAAGTAACTTTCCGAAGCGTAGAAGCATTTTAGAGCTACCAGTTATATTCGAAGATGCGGAGTTACAAGGACATTCCCGTTTGGTCTCACGATTCGCGCTCTGATAATCAAGTGTATTTAAACCAATCGGAGATGTTTAGTAGGGATTGACCGTGACTGGAAATTTTGTCGTGACGTACCCGGGTATCCCTCATGATACAGAGCCGATCGGACACAGCCCGGCCCTGGCAATCGAATCGGTCCATCGGTGATCGGTATTGATCAGTGCCATGCCACGCCCTTTCTTTTCCCCAACGCCCCTTCAATCCTATAGCCTTCAAACAAAATACGTGTCAGCCATCCAGTCTTATTCATGATCACAATCTTATACAGTTTCTTCAATGCTCGTATCTGTAGTGAGTTCCTCTGTGCCTTAACGGTTACTGCTTTCTCGTATATGATATCTGTACATCCTGTATTAATAGGCATGTTACGTAAACTATATTCTACACAAATACTCAATTGACTTATGACCAGACTTTCCCCGATATGCGCATCCTAATGTTCAATTTACCGATATTATTCGTGCGAATGCATTGATGGAAATGCATTTAAAAATAGCAAGATTTCTGTAATTGAATATTATTAATTTAGGCTGAATAAAAAATTCATGTTTTGTTATGTAAATATCGAATTCATGAGAAATTTTTAAACATCATAAATGAAGCTCAGTTTTAATTCTCCCCGGTGCAGTAGCAATATATTACATACTTGGTTAGAAGGTAGCAGTGCTCTTCAGCGTCGAAAATGAAGAGCGCACAGAATATTTTCAAGATCACGATTATTGAAGACCACAAGAGAAATACATGGAAAATCAATCTGACATGCTTCGACGGGTGTTGTCGAAGGTAACTGAGTAAGTGAAAATTACAAGAAGACAGATCAGACAGCAAATAAACGCGATTGTGGCAGTCTGAAGAGTTGCACAATAAACTAATGGTCACATTGTCCCTTGGCTTGCACAGAGCAGAGGAATTTCGGAGAGGGGGTCCAACAACCTTCTTGTGGCCCCCTCTATTGATGTTACATATAGGGAACCTAATGCTGAAACCTGACCATAGGCGTCCACAAATCCAAGGAATTGCGTCTTATAAGCTTTCAAACAATGCCTCGAGAATACGTTAGATGCGATCGTGATTAGCTTGGCGTACTATTTACGAAAACTGGCTGATAAGATCTTTAAGAGTAAATAAACACGTCATGTTCTATAATGGCAGAGCTAGAGATTCCTACGTAAACATCAGTAAACCACCTGGGTATGTACATCCGTGCTCATGCAGTCAGGGGTCGCGACGTCCTAATAAAGGTTGATCCACGACCACTATGAAAAGAAAGAAGCACTGGACGTGGCGGCTACTAGCAGCCAATGTTAAGAAGACGCAGAGCGTCATAAAAATCATGACGGATTTTGGCGCAGGAGCATACTTGCCCAACTCCAGCTATTTGAGCACTGACTTAACATGTATTTCTCTTGTTGCCTTCAATAAATAATTATGACTGCGAAAGCCTCACTTGCTCTCTTTATTTATTAAGTTTTCTGACTAGTTCTGCGTGTATACTTTCGATAGTTAATGCATTAGCAGTTGCCACTCGATGCCACCCGGTTGTAAGTTGAATATGCATTCTTGTTTTTTAGTTGTAGGATTTTCTAGTTTATTGTCGCACTGTCAATTTCAACACACTGCTGGTGTGAAGCACGCGATAAGTGCAACAATAAGGAAGCAATTTAAGTTGGCGTAATAAGTACTAGAACACAATGAAGTAACTCTAGATGCAATGAAACATGGTTAATGAGAAAATTAAGATCTCGTGAAAAAGTTGATTGTCTGCCTAAAAATGAAGGAATGTCGATCGAAATAAACATTGAAGAAATATGAACATACATTTGAAAAGAAGTACTTCCTTGTAGCGAATGCTAGTATCCTGCTTCTTAGGACTGAGAAAACAAGACGTTTTCACAAAATATTTCGCGAGATGCTCTCGATGTATAATAATGTGTAATAACGTACATTGCCTGATGATGTGAACTTGTTAAACGGACGCTCTCACGATTTTTATTGCGAAGAGAACATCGTGTTTTCTCGCTCCTTCAAATACATACGAAATGACTGAAAAGTGGCCTATCCTAGTGTTTCTCAGCCGTGGTCCATGTGGCCCCTAGTGGGTAATGAGCTGCTTGTTGGGGTCCGACCGCATAACAGGGGTAAAAGGGGGTCAACGGTAGACTGACTTATTGATTTATTCATACAGAATCAATTGACATAATGCTATTTTTCAGGCAGAGCACTTCAAAAATTGCCCCTTTTGTGTCTCCTGGTGAGCAGATAGGGCACAAAAGAAAGCATTTCTGCTTCTTGTCTCGCGGGGCTCGCTGGGCCTTGAAAATTTAGAGACCTCAGGGATCCTCAGATAAGGACTCACAGGCAGGCAGCTTTGTCATTGCACGACTGATAGCCTGGGGATGAACAGTTGTGGTCCTCCGCAACAGTCAGAAATATTGTAAAGATCAAAAAGGACAGCTGGTGGGACTTAACAAGCAAATAGCGGAGCAGCTACTCGCTTGTATTAAAGCAAGTAGGCTTCGCGTCCCGACGAAGTAGTACGAGTATAATGCAGTTTTAACGCCATTCCTTACAAAAAAATTTTGTAGCTTGATGCAACCGAGGAGACCTGTGTTTGAAGCTGAGCTGACACATCAAACCTCTATCAAGGCTTTACTCTCAAATTATCAAGCCCAGGGCTTGTGTGTACGTGAAAACCTCGGATAGCATATACCTCGACTGAAGTGAGAATTTGTCAATTTTCTTGAAATACTTATGCCCTATAAAAGGTGAAAAGTAAATGATCAGAATTTACAGAAAATGCAATTAGAATCATGCAGCAACAGGATATGTAAATCAAGTCTAGAGACTGATATAGGATGTCGAATAAATTTACAAGCAAAAATGCACCATCGCGGTTCAGCTGTCTTTTCTAACTAGGGTTAAATATTCTTATGAAAAGAGATTGCAAACATCTTTCATGTGTTCCCGTTCATGTGACGCGAGGGTCCACCTCGGAAGCAAAACAGCACAGAGCACATGAGCTAGGAACTATCTGAGTGCGACCTTTGTTCGCGAAGTTTTTCCTAATTTTATTGTAGGTAAACAGAATTTGAATATCTTCGTCAATTTTGCTGAAAATGCTTTCAATGTTTTCAAAGAAATAATTAGATTGCATGCCAAGGAACAGTATTTTTATATATTTATCTAATTTTCAACTATGTTTGAATGAATTCTAACGGACATGTTCCTAAAATGTTTCTTTGTGGAATTTCTCCTTGAGTTACCTGATTCTAATTGCATATTATGTATATTCGTAGTTATATAGATGCGCCTCAAATGACAGTTTTTCAATGACCTATGACGTTCAACAGAAAATATGGAGGGGTTAGTTAGAGGAAATTCCTACAATCAGGAGGAGTTTAAGACGGATGGTTTTAAATAGATTGAAAAGAACATTATTCCATCCTTTTTTTCTTCATGTTTCAAATTCCTTCGTGACGAGATGCTCAAGAAATATGGAACAAAGAAAGAGGCAAATATATCGTAACTTAAGTTCATGAATTTCATTCAAGTGTGCTGTTTGTGGTAATGCCAGTGAGCGTTTTCGTATTAACTTAAATGTAATTATCTTTCTTATTTACATATTTCAGATTTCGTGATGTATCAATTTGCAGCAATAGATTTCTGTCACGATATCGAAAATTTCCCTCCGTAACTCACGACACGAACTGGAAATTTTCTTCACTGCTGGCGCTGTCCACTGTCCATTGCATACATTTTATGATCATAACACTTAACCAACGTATTATGTAACACATATAAAGCATATGAAAGTCGTCAAGATATGAGGATTACGCTGCCGTTCAACAGCTGTTTTCCCTTTCGCAATTATGCGCAGATTTCTATGCGTATATTGCTTATTCGGTGACATTTCACAGTGCTTCTCTGTGTTTCATAGATAACACAGTCAGATAGGATATTATATGATTAAACTAATACCAAAAATTGACTTACAAGTATGTTGTGTGGGAGAAAATATTGATCGTAGCATTACTTAGAGCTAAGTGAAACGTAATTGATGGTTAAACGGCTTTCCCAGATCGTGAAGATTGTTATTACTGCAGACAGTTGATGCAGAAGCTATTGAGATAGCATATGTCTCGTCGTTTTCTCAATCATTATCAATTTCAAGTTAAATTCAATCGATGCGAGTATATTCGGGCAAAACAGTGCAGCTGCACTGACTGAGTGGTTTCAAGATTACTTCTCAATCATGACGGTTAAGAAGTCAATAATGATACTCATATGAGTACCTATCAACGATAAGTACATAATATTGATCCCACGACCACATGTGGAACTTCGGCAACTAATTGGGCTCTGTGACTAATTAGGGAATAGCATGACCAGACAATCCATTTCGTCGCACCTAGATCAAGAAATGAAACATGGAAATTATCAACGATGCCTTCTTCCTCCGTATCGAATTTTATTTATGATGTAATTTTATTTTGTTTCTTTTTCGTTAATAAGAAAATGAACTCAAAATCATGTCCTATAGATTTGATTTCGATCCTAATTTTTTGGCAGCACATCAATCATGATTCTGAAACGGCTACAGATTATCAAAATAATTGCCTGATTATCGAAGAAAGTCTCAATTACATTCTAAGGACATTCTGCAGTTTTACGAATGAAGAATATATTTGTTAGGAACATTCAGTATTATGAGAGTAAAGTTAGGAGCTTCACAAGGAGGATATCGACAACTGGTTTTTATCAATTGAGGTTGATGCCAACAACTAAAGTATATTTTCATCAAATATTTGACTAAAGTTGTAAACAAAATCAGTAGAATTTTGTGCTTAGGGAACATAAGAATATGGACGAGTCATCTGTCGCAGTGCTTGCGTTAATGCTATTAATTGAAGTACAAAAATTACAACTGCGTATTAGTGATGTGCGGTTAGATAAATTTCTTGACCGTAACCAACCGTACAGAAAACTTCTCTAACCATAGCCAGCCGTTACTGTGGGATTTTTAACCGTAGCTAACCGTAATCGTTAGATTTTTGACCGTAACCGACCGTTAACTGCAGACACACAGCATTGTATATCCGTTTGTTAATAGTTTGAACTCGTTGAATGAATACACCATATCAGTTACCTAATGGTCATCGTAATGTATTACAATTTGCATAATAGTCTCAAGCATATGCTTCGTTTGTCGACAAAATACTGACAGCAGCTTAATAGGCCTGGGCCAGTTTGCCTTACCCTATCTTACTATCATTACGCAAAGCTTTATGTTTATAAAAATCGTGGTTAAGACAATTTATCAAATGATTGCACACATGTCGTCAAAGACAGCGGCCTTGCATACGCTACAAATGCGAATCATATAAGCGTATGGCCATTGGCCATGTGGGCGCATGTTCTATTGGCCTATGGTACACTATATGATCAAGCTATTCTTTTTTACATTTGACAAACGCTTCAATCACGATAGGCTAGCTAATAATTGTATCCTTATATAGTGCAGGTTACGTTTCTGCACAGGATGGCCTACACCATTGAGGCCTACATGTGATTACATAAGAAAGATTTGGCCCTGTCCTAATCATAGTTCGTAGTCTAAACCTGTATGCACGTGTAAGTATCCCATGATCTGAATGCGAATTATGAGTTGTCGTTGTAAATAGAAAGCCAAGACACCGGCATCGAACGTTAAAGTTTCGATTTTTATTAACTTTGATGTTGTGTACGTGCATGTACACATATCAATAGTTAATATTAAAACTTGCAGCCAATTATGTAATGTATCATGCTACAGTTGTCTTCTTGTTTACGCAGCCATCTAGCAGACAGAGCTGATAAGTATACGTAAAATAAATGAACAAACCTAACATACCTGCACAAATAATTTTCATGATACTATTATGATTCTGACATTATTCAGATTTCGTTAAATATCTTGTACCGTATATATTGTTTAACTTTGAGACAGCATTCAATTGTCACTCATTATAAGATCCAAAAATAAACCAAATATAAGCAAATATATTCCAATTCAAAATTTAACCGTGATTAGCCGTAATCACTGATCATGTTAACTGTAACCACGGTTGTAAACGCACACCACTACTGCGTTTCCACTGCCACATGCTTTTCTAACAGTCTATGCTTTAAATATGAATCACGGTGGCGGCTTAGCCCTGAAATCCCTGGAAAACATGGAATCAACCGTCAATCTCCAACGAAGGGAGATGTCTTGGAATTACAACGGAACTTGCAAATGACCCGCTGAATAGCCTGGACAGACTATCTCCATGCGATTTTCAATAAATACCTGATTTTCTGCTGTTGACATCGAATTTGAAGTGAACATTAAATTAATTAAGCGGAGCATCTCCGGATAATTGTATTCGTTCGTTATAGTTATTGAAAAATATGTTCCGTTTTTATTTTGATTTGTCTGTGTCAATAATTTTGCAAAACGAAATACGAAGCACGTATTCAGATTCTCTGGTTTTGACATCGTTGATAATGAAATCTAAAGTAAAAACTGGGTGCAATAAAACGACTCGTGCCGAACTGTCGGTGTATTCTCTATGTCAAGTACATGATAATGTTGACTATATTTCTTACATAACACACATCTGTCAGTTGTTAAGTGTTGATATCCTTTTTATAAGGAAATTTAAATTGGTTAACGCAAATCGCATTGAGCAATCATTTTCAAATTCAACAGATTCCATACACGGTCGGAATACTCATGTTCTGATATTGCTCCTGTAAAAATTTCATGACAACACTCCGGACATAGCTAGTCGAAAGTTAACACATTTTCAATCGTCATTTGCCGAATTCTCATTGATGTTGTTAGTTGATTCAACAAATTTTATATCATATCATCGAGTAATGTCAGGCGTTAATACACGATTGTAAAGATTTTCTCAAATACACGATTGTCAATACACTATTTGCCGATTTTGGTAATTCGCCATTGACCTATGTTGTTATGGTAGATGTCATGAAAAAAAATAGACGTCTTAGGTCAATAAAGCATATAATACTCCCAAATTTTCGAATGTCTCTTTCTCAAGGGTATGAAATCACACTGACAGTGGGCAAATATTACAAACAACTTAATTAACATAGTACAAAAAAAGGGGTCAGAAATGAAAGGTCAGGTAACATACCATGAGTTTTAACAAAATGTTTATGAAATAAACTCGAATCACTTGTAAGGTGCTCATGCATACGTTGACGAAAAGAGCGAAAAGTCTTACCGATATAAAAACTTTCACACAAATTACATGTCAACTGATAAACAACATTTTTCATGTAACAAAAATTATTATTCTTACACAAACAATTACTAGTACAAAATAATTTTTTCTTTAAATGAAACACTTCTTTTCAAATTAGGCTGGGTCACAAATACTGGCTTCAAATCAAACAAATGATGCTGGAAACTTTTAAACTCTTTTCTTATTTTAGTTGCCTGGAAATCATTAATGAACGGTACCCTTAAATATATTTGTTTTCTGTTTGTTTCTTTTCTATGTCTTCTCTTGCTTTCATTCATTGGTTTAGGTTTTATGTATCGTTCAACAATATCTAAAGGGTAACCGTTTGCAAGAAATCTTTTTTTCATAAAATATAGTCCATCTTTGATCTTGCTCATGGTGGAACAATTGCGATGTACTCGCAGACACTCTGTGCGTAGCAGGTTTATCTTTCTCTGCCACGGCACCCAACTCTCCCATGGCATTATATGATTTCTGTGAAGGTCTTTGGAATAAAAGCCCGTATGGAAGCTATTGTCCTGAGATCTCACAACTTTGGTATCTAAAAAAGGAAGCTGGTTGTCAACTGGATGTTTGTGTCGATATCATTTATCAGTGGGAGGATATCATCGATAGGAGATAAGCTGACAACAAAGATATCATCAATATATCGTCTCCATATTATGATTTGATCACCACATTTCTCCTTAATTTGTTTTTCGATAAAATTCATGTAAATTATTGCCAAGATTGGTGAAAGATTGTTGCCCATAGCAAGTCCTTTTGTTTGTTTATAATACTGTAGTTCCCATTAAAGTATATCATGTCGGATGTAATGGCCAGTCGTAAAAGATCCATAAAATCAGGCGTACTCAAATTCTTTACGATCGTTTCATGTTTTGATAAATGGAAAAAGTTTCCAACTACCGAAAAGACATTATTAATGCCTTCTAAAAGGATAGATCCATATAGGTTAGATACATCAAATGAACCAAAGTAGGTATCATGATGAGAACTAAAATCATTTATAAGGGATACAAGCGAAAAGGTATCAACCAAATGGGCAGGTATCAAATTCAAAAGGGGTAATAAGGCATTAGCGAGGAATTTGGATAACGGTGTACCAGGTGTATCAGTTGCTGAAACCAAAGGTCGTCCTTGTAAAAGAACTTTGTGATCTTTCAGTAATATATTCATAATACTTGGTAGCGGATCACTGCGACGGCACGCGGCCGGTCGCAGAGTCTGTCGCCGCGTGTGCAGACCTGAGCCTGTCGCTGGTTACCAGGCAGACACAGATGACACCAGACATCCTCACCGCCATGTTCAACGCCATCATCGAAACAGGCGAGATGCCGCAGAAATGGACAGAGAGCATCAAAGTGCCAGTATGGTAGAACAAGGGTGACGTGAATGAATGTAGAAAATATCGCCCTAATCGTCGCCTATGCCACTGCATGAAGATCTTTGAGAGAATTGTAGATAGCTGCCTCCGTGACAACACTCAAATCACCACGAACCAGTATGGGTTCGTGAGGGATGTGGAACTACAGATGCAGTCCATTCTGTCCGGTTGCCGATGGAATAGCAGCGTGAGAAGAGGCAACCGCTCCACCTCGCTTTACTCGACTTGGAGAGAGCATTCGGCAGAGTTCCGCACGAGCTCATATGGCATGGTCTGTGGGGATCATGTTGTACCCGAAGCGTACGTGGGATGGTTGCAGATGATGTACCGAGACGTCACAAGTCGTGTACGGTGCCCGACATCACTGTTACCCACGTTCTCGATTCGAGTCGACGTCCACCAGGGCTCAGCACTGTCACCGCTTCTCTTCATCATTTGCATGGACATTGTGACAAGGAGAATCCAAGCCCACATCCATGGTCGATGCTGTACGCGAATGACGTGAGTCTGTCTGCCACGAAGAGAGGAACTCGTGCAGGTGCAGCTGAGGAAGAACAAGGTCGGCGAGCACGATCTACGGCTCAACTTCGGCAAGACAGAGTACATGCAATGTGTAAGACAAACGATGGAACACCACAAGTTGACAGAACGGACCTTCCAAAGACCACCAGCATCAAGTACCTGGGATCAGTCCTAACTGCGGATGGTGACAGCCTCCCAGATGCGCGTGCCCATGTCACTGTATCATCATGCATGTGCCCGTGTCATCGGTAGACCTATTTCTTGCTTAAAAAAAGAGGTTGTTTTCACATTTTCCTATAACAATGTTAAATATGCCCGAATGCAAATAACGGGAGAACTGCATGGCATATATTTTCAATGATAAGTGATCAAATGCCACGATTTACGGAACTGATTGTATATACTTTAATATGCATTCTATCTATTCTACTTAATCACTTCCATATGAGTCGAACTAATGAGTCGAAAAGATCTAAAGCAAGCACGTGAAAATTCTACTGAAACGTTGAATTCTATTGTATGAAAATAATTGTTTAATTTACAAATTACTTCAGTTTGTAAAAATGTTGAACTTCACCGTTGGACCGCATCGTCAAATATTATTAATGGTGACCGAAAGGTACGATGTATTTGATGAGTCCTGACAGGTTACAATCCGAAACTTAAGAAAGTCCTATGTGAGTTGTGTCGCATCAAGATGTCACTTATCTTCCGAGTTATGTGATTCAGGAAAGTTGAAGATAATTTCAAATGACACACGAAAAATCTCTTTAGCTTTCTGACACCGACAATATTGACTAAGAAATGTGTTAATCTCAATGGGTTATTATCATTTTAGGATTATGAGAAGCAGTGACCATGAAAGTTCCGTAGCCTTTGTCCTCAACCGAGATGTATTGTTATATACAACATTAGCCCCGACTTTCAGAAGCTGATATTTTGATTTTTGTGTTTGAATGTATCTTTAATGTTCCTATTTATCATTTATGCATAATTTATACATCTCGTGTCAAATGCAGTCTTGCCATTTTTTCTGACTATAATTTGTGTATCGATGGATAGTGCACATTGTACTCGAGATTACAAAATTGTAGTAGATATTCCTGTCTTGAAACTGAACCATCGTCCTTACCTGAAACATCTAAGCTGCTCTTTTCGTATTTATCGAGTTCGTTTCCTATCGTGGAAAATCGCCCATTTTAGAAAGGACGTCTGCACTTCAAATCGGGCTATAATTCCATTTCATTCTTGAAGGTTTCTAAACAATTTGTAACTTTTAAATCGTAACTATATCTGATGACGCCAACGTATAAGACGCCAATGCATGAACATCAGCAAAGAGGTCAGGAAATGTCTCCCTGATTAGTTCAATATCGAATTGTTCATATACTCCATATAAGCAATTTTGCCGTTCAATTTACACTTTTTCTTTGACTTTCAACCGCCTCACAACATAAATTACGATAGTTAATCGAACCAATTACTCATTCAAACTCTCTTGTAGCTTTTGCGATGCAGCAACGACTAGCGCATATATATCTTCTATGAGACTACCATTAACCAATTTAACTATTTCGGTTGTTTTGTCAACCAAATATTTGTTCCTGAAATTGCATCTGATGAAGTGAATGAATGGAACTCTAGTTGCCACAGGAATGGGATATTATTGAACACTTCTCTTAAGCGGATTTCTGTCATTAATCCAGAATTGAGTTATCGTCCAGCGAATGGATATAATTTTGATAATTTCAAGAACACTCTCAAGACTTGCTTGAAGAAATTCAGACGCGTTTTGTCTTGTTTCACATATTTTGTCTTACAACGTATGGAAAATCCGAGGGAAATCAATGAGATTAACGTGAATCTCAATGATTTATTTGGAAATCAAAATCAGTCATAATCCTCGTTATGAATAGCGTTCATCGCATAATTTTCAGTAGCTCGACTTTTCAACCGTCACAAATTTACATGGTTTCCCAGCGTTGATGATTTTTAAAGAATAATAATTTCTATGGTTTCCTAAGACTGTTATTGTAAATTATCCTTTATGCTTCATAGCTTCATTTTTGCTTTCACCTATTTAATTGTATTCGGAGATTGTCCATTCTTCTCTAGTCTTCATTAGACATCCATTCTTAATCTGCCTAGACAGCAAAGATGAGAATCTCATTCAGAATCTCACCTTTCTCTCTCTCTCACACACACATACGCACATACACACCGTTAAGTGCTTGTATTCGGAAACAATTTTCAATTGACTTATACAGGCTGAAAAACAAGTCCTTGCAAATCGAATATTAAAAAAACACACGACTTATGAAGAAACGCAAAAAACAAAAGCTTAACTGAATAAAGGAACACTCCATATTAGATGAGAGATACTTGCGGATGAAAGCAGCATTGTCGCTTTCGATAGGGATAGAAAATCGCTGTCGTAGGAACATAGTAGATATTAGGTCACCATTGATGGTCTGCATCTTTTGTTCCCTTCAACCTCGCGAATGTATTGAAAGGAGATTTCCCCGAGCGTCTCAACTGCAACCATGCGCATGTTGAACGAACACATCAACTATGGACCTACGAATGCACTTGTGGGAAAGACAGACTGGTGAACTTAAGCTTAAGCAACACGAGATGTACATGTCAGCGTCATCGAGATGGGTTTCTGATAGATCAAGAAGGAATTGCATGGAACCAATCACTCTAGCCTTAGGCACTGCAGCCGTATAATCGGATTTGGTCATGTATATATAACTGCTCAGAATGCTGCAAATGATGAGCGTTAATACATTCAACATTATCCATCTTTAAAGTCTGCATCGTCACTTAACTCAGAATCAGAAACAACATTTTATGGCTTAAGAGATCAGCCTCGCACGCCGATGCCGAGTAATTTCACTAGTCAAGCAAGTATGTAAAAATTGATTCGAACACATACTTTTTATATGTATAGATAAATGAAATCGCGCATCTAGCCGAATTCATAGTCTTTATTGCTCTGGAGGCCTTTCGCCGGTCTTCTCAACAGAACAGAGTGCAAATGACGGCAGAAAGAGTGCAAATGAGAAGTACAACTACATGCTAGAAAGGAGATGGCTTCACCACGGTAGATGAATACCAATTAGCAGCTCACGTTGCTTGCACAAATTTGGCTTAAAGTACCGAATATGCAAAACTTCAGAAATGCGTAATAACCTGTCATTTCTAGCGTGAAAGACAATTGAAAACTTGTCACGAAGATATCTACGATCGCAATTACAGTCAATGACATGAGAAGCTATGGCAGAGGAACTGCGGCGACTGTCACCTTTGATGAGCCAATTAGGAATGTGTTCTTTAGATCGAACGGCGAGACCTCTGCTCGTCCTACCGTAATAGACTGATCCGCAGTCACATAGAAATCGGTAGACGACGGAAGACGAGCAGGAATCAGGCAGCTGATCTTTAGTAGAGCGCACTGGAATGCGTCTGGTTAGGTATAGAAAAGTGACACTGGTAGCAGGGTAATTAAGACCAATCAAACGCCGGACACTCCGCTGAAGAGAAGAGGCTTGACGGTCACCATAGAATGGTAGCTTGATATAAACCTTCTTCTTCTCAGCGATCTGAACAACTGGCGAAGAAGGAAGCTCTGTTAATTTGTACTTTTTAGATGGCCGACAATTTTCTTGAAGCAGATGGCATACGTGGCCTCTTGTTGAAGCATTGTATTTTTATGGAAAAACCACGGATTATTCCATTTTTTGCTCGTATATAAGGGCACCTATTACTACTTTTCCTTAGGTCCTGCATTGTGCAAAGACTACGTCGAAGGCAAATCAGCGAATACTGAGTATTTGAAACTTCGGCTCACTAAGTCAGAATTTTGATTTTTCGATCATGCATGGCAAGTAGCACGTGCCTAATTTCTGCTATCAACAAATAGTCCCATGGTCTTGTGGTTGGATGGGATGTCTTCATGCTATGAAGCTCCAAGGTCATTGGCTCCAACCTGCCCATTGCTGATCAGACTAATGAGTCTAGACATCACCCGTGATGAGACTAAATTAACTAATTTTGTAGATGTCTTGAATAAAAGTGTTCATTTTGTGAATGAGATGGAAAGCGTCAAGAGCTTTGATGTCATACTTTTAAACTTCTATTTTATTGTAATTAATTTCGGTCAATATGCATTGACCATCATCAGACAGACTGATGACAGATTCAAAATTCACATTGGCTGGTACAAGAGCATTCAGAAAGAGTGGAAATCTAGTATAGAAATATCTAATATGTAACAATCGCATAAAAAAGGAATAGAAATATGAAAGAATTGGTAGTATTGGACAACATTTAACCAACAGAAATTAATGGAAAAATTGACCTGATGGGATCACTTTCCGGAACATTCAAAGAGGTTCTTTGAACGAAAAGAAGCGCATAGCAGATCGATGTACTGACACTATGAAGAACAAGATACATCAACAACGATTTGATAGTGTTCTGAAACATCATGGGTGTTCAAATCAAACAATAAAGGATTGCAATATTCCACGAAGGAGAGAACAAAGTTAAAATCAAAAACAAAAGGAATTTCCATACTTGCATTTTTCGAATGTCTCAGAAAAGATTGATAACAAGCTAAAGAGTGTTTTCACAAATAAAACATAAACGTGAGACTCGCACGCAGAACACGAACATCGAGGAACGAATTATCCAACAGAAGAACAATGCAAACAACTTGTAATCTTCAACAGTGCCCATTATCCGACAAATTCTGTGTTATCAAAAAACGTCGTTTACAAAATAACATGTAATTCTTGTAACGAATTTTATGTTGGAAGCATTGTAAGACGCCTTCATATCCGTTGCAGAAAGCATGCAAAAAATGAAAATTCAACAGTTGACAAACATCTTAATAAGTGCCATACTACGTGTTTTTCCACAACAATTTTAACTAAAGACAACGATGAGGCCAATTTACGTTTGCGAGAAGCCATGATGATATATAAATTGAACCCTAAAATTAGTAATAAGATCGAACTCGAAAGCTTTACAGATTTCCTGTTCATTTAATGCGTCGTCTAATTCTTATAGTTAGTTCATGCTGTTACTTTCCTGATACACCTCATAATTCTTATTGCATCGCCTTTTTCTTTTCTTATGATGTTTTCTATAGTTTGTATCACTACTACATGTATAACTTTTATAACCAGTCAGGTCAATTTTTCCATTAATTTCTATTGGTAAAATGTAGCCCAATACCATCTGTCACATTCCTTTATATTTCTACTCCTTTTTTTCTACTATTGGTATATATTATATAGGCCTACTTCTATACTATCTGAATATATATTCTATCTATATTCTATACTTTTTGAATGATCTTGCACCAGGCAATGTGAATTTTGAATTTGTTATCAGTCTATCTGATGGTGGTCAATCCATATTGACCGAAATTAGTTACTATCAGAATAAAAGTTTAAAAGTTCGCCATCAAAACTCTTGGCTCTTTTCATCATTCACAAAATATATGAACTAACTAGACTTAATTACATCAGTCGACAGGATACTTATCGAAATGAAAGTTAGTTTGCTACATCGACTTTCTGCAGCTTGGAGAACGTGACCTATTTCCAGGTGGTGACCACTGTGCCATCTTCCGTCATTCCGAAGAGACTCATCTGCTTCCGAAAGAAGAAGAAGCCAGAAGATGAGGAGGAAATGAATGAGGTGATAAATCTAGAAGAAGAAGAGCGTGAAGATGTACCTCCACTCCCAACTGATGACGACATATCTCGCAATGGACAAATCTTATGGATTCGTGGTTTATCGCGTCTTCAGACACAGGTATGTGGAATGAAATCATATAATAATCCACCAAATGATCATATTGCTATGCTTCTCATTTTATTTGTCATAATTCATTCATAAAGTTGTTCTAAGCCAAATTCTATTATTATTTTGCGTAATGAATTCTCTCTATCTTCAGCCGGCCTGTTTCATGATTTGAAATTTGAATGTAATCAGACATGAGAGGGTGGATTCCGAACTTAAAGCCACTGCCACTGTCAATTTCGTGCACTTCTGATGTAGAATTTCAAAGTTGCATGTTATGAAGAGTGATGATAAAATCATTTACTTGCTGCAATAACAAAATATTGAACTCCGGTAAACAAAGCAATTCTCCCATAAGTAGTGCATGTGCTGCTTTTATTCATTACACATGGAGCTCGTCATTGATTCTCTATGATAAAGCTTCAACACAAAAAAAAGTGATGAATAAAGTGGCATTTCAGATGATAGGATATTATCCTATGCAACCCAACAAGTTCATTCTCGCGTGTTTGTCGCTTGGTCTTGTATCTTTTCTCTTCCTAAAGTGTCGGCTTTTTATTGATGTATTTTCTGTAGAATTGAAACTGTAGCAGCTTTTTTTGTTTCCTGAATATCAAAGATTAAGCTAGTGATGTTCATCAGAAAACTACTATGAAAATAATTGATTTCTGAATGTGTTAGCATTTCATCAGCATGTGCTTCTCGATGAAAACATTTTCCTCAGTGATAGTAATTGCAGATTTCTTGCTCTACTTATCTGCTACACTTGTCTATAGACACCTTTCGTTAGTAACTGCGCTGTCGCACGTCATTGTCTGAATGGTGTGACGAGATATATTTCAAGTAGTAGCACCTTATTTCGCCTTGGCGATGCTGCTTTGGAATAATTCAAAAAAAGTTTCGTATCCTTTTTCATTGATGGTTTCTAGTTTCACGGGTCTTCATAAGATATCGAGTAGTTGAACTACTTGCGATCATGATGGCAATTTTTCAAACCACCTGGGGTTTTTTTTACTATTCGTGGAAAACCTTAAAGGTACGTTTTGCCTCTGGCTTTCGCAGGAATAAAACAGAGTTTTGGCTTAACGTTTCGAGATTCAACAGCATGAGTGACAAAATATAATTTATGTATAGCAGTCAAACAGAATTTCAAAATTATTTCCACTTGATATATACCATGAGAATGCAGATATAAAAATGCACAGTATCGGAATATGCATACGATATCATAGAGTCTATACTGGGTTGATCAATGCAATCGAATCATATGGCTGAAGCTTATTATTCATAAAAAATGTGATGAAAATAATTAAATGTACCATTCTTGAACATGTTCTGAAAAAATCTGCCATTTTAGATGCAACGAGATAGTAAAATTAGCGTGTTCAATAAGGAATCACTTAAGTTAATCGACTTTTTAGTCAGAACTTTACGGAAATCTATCAAATTTTGCCAGAAAATAATATCATGGAGACTTTCAACTCAACGGAACGATCATTCAGCTGGATGAACACCATTATATTCAATCACACAATGGTATGAGATTTTCGGACCTTGGTCAAGAACTTGCTTGAGAGATAGAGCAAAAGAAACTTTGATAGAATAATCCGCAAGAATATCCTCATCTCAAAATTTGTTTTCAATCTGGTGAGTAGGCCTAGGCCATGGTGACTGCCAAAAAACATTGACACCTCTACGTGCTGAAAATTCCCTTGTTTTTTGGCAGAATGGGAACTTGTGCTGTTGATCAAAGATTGTGTTGGTTCAACCGCAAAGGTCAGATATTAGACTATTTTCTCACCCGCTCGGTCCAGGTCTCGTCTTTAGCAACGTAGTCAAGCTCATTCATTCAAGTCTTTTAATGGTTCCTGATAAAGTTGGCGCAACTTGAGTTCAATGCACGAGAAACTAAGGTCAAACGCAGGTAACATTGTTGCAGCTTTTCCTGGATAAAGCGGTAAACAGGTCCATGCTAGCCTCGTGATGGTAGAATGCAGATAATGTCGAAGTGCCCATAAATTCTAGATCCTACAGTCAAAGACGTTTCACCTATTTCTATTTTGACAGATCATGCGTTCAATGTGATAGATAGGAAACTTTTCATAGCGTATACCTTTTACCGCGCTCTTTTAAGAAACGCGCTAGGAAATCACTTCCCGATGAAAATAACTTCCCGGGACCTCATGTCGCGCACTGGAGTGCCGGCGCTTAGTGACACCCTACGTCGCCGACGTCAAGGACTTCTGGGTCACTGTCTCCGCAGTTCCCATCGAGGCAGTGCTTACTGCTATCCCTCTTGTACTAGTTCTGCTCCACCACCGACCGAACGATTCCGAAGAGGCCAAGCCCAGACACAGTGTCTTTTGCACACTTTCTCTTGTGACCTTCCCTGCTTGAACTTACCCCGAACTCAACTTGTTTGTGTCCCTCGGCTCTGTTTGGCCAGCGTGTGCGCGCAAGTTAATAATGTACATGTGCATGCATGCAATTTTGCGTCAATATATATGGGCAATTCCACGCAGTCACGAACGAACTTTGCAGGATTTATTGTTACATTTCTGATTGTCATTCCTAACCTATTGAACCGGCGATAATCATACTTTATTTGAATTGGCTGCAATATTCACTGTTTATGAAACACTAGCCAAACCGATGAAAAAATGTGTATTTGATGGTTTAAACTACAATAGTTTGAGTGGTCACGAACAAACACAGAACGACACGACTTTTTCGAAAAAAATGCAAACGTTAATAACCTCCAAAGCTCTGGATTCTTCATCACGAAATTTGCTCTGATTGAATAGACTAGTATGCTATTTGATCAACTTAAATGCTGAAAAGAAATCTAGAAGCGTTTGATTACTAGCAGTTCATAAGTTTCGAGAAGTGCGGTCACGAACGAACAGTCACGAATGAACATTTTGTCCAACTTCATCAGAAAACATATTCGAAAAAGAAATCAGTCACAAATGCGCTCCATGCATTCCTTTGTATAAAGATAAAGATAATAAATAATTTCGGAACATTTGCTTCGTGTCGGGCATCGAATATCTATTGGCATTCGTCGTTTTTTTTTGCATACAAGTTCATTCACGAAAGTTAGTCATACTGGTACAAATTTACAAAGACACGACTCATGGCTAGGTACAATAATGACGCACTTCAATGTCCTAGTTGCTTGTAAGTTATTCTCAAAGTTTCCAAGAAATTCTCTTGACTCACGAGTAATTCTATTTTTAGCAGTCCAGGGATTCCCATGATATTTCAGGACTGATTTAATCGATATGGAGACAGATGTACGTCTTAGGTGGAGAAACACACATCAAATGTAAAGCTTTTTTAGTAGCCTATGACATGACGGATTAACGGAATGGGAGTTCGTTACCTGTCTCAACGAGTGCAACATTAAAATTGTAGGCACGTCGTGTCGTCCCGTGACATTGATTGTACTTATCACCAGTTACAGAATATTATTGAGAACGCGCCAAAGATGACCGGTGTTCAGACGGATCATCAGTGGATAGCCAAAGACAATCAGCAACTAGTTCGACGGCCATTCTCAATCGTCTACGCAGATTGTGATTCTCCATCCATTATCAACGAGGTTCGTGTCGGTGATATGGTCATCGCTAGTGTCAGCACAAGTCGCGGCACCACCAAGAACTTCATCGGAATCATCCAATCTCTAGCTGATAATGATTATGAGGTGCAGTTTCTCAAGG
This sequence comes from Prostheceraeus crozeri, assembly GCA_907163375.1. NCBI lineage: Eukaryota > Metazoa > Platyhelminthes > Polycladida > Euryleptidae > Prostheceraeus > Prostheceraeus crozeri. Next base: position 36,714 of record CAJQUW010016943.1, on the reverse strand, counting down.
AATGCTCGCAATCAATCTACATGATTTCTGATACAAGTGATGTTGCATGGGTACAGAAATCTGACATTCGACCAGTGGAAGTAGATTACACAATAGACAGTCGTGATCGGTATATTTTTTCATCTCCTCCGAAGTGACCATGAAGCATTTTATATTTCCCTGTTGCACATAGGCCTATTCAATATTTTTTAAGATCTCCTGAATTGATATATTGTCCTCTTCGTTACCTGAAAGGTGTTTTCATAGCTTATTCCTAGTTCAAGTTTGCGGGATGGGATAATTGTGAAGTTGTGGTCATGTCGCGAACGAAAATAATACCACAGTCACGAACGAACATAATGCACAGTCACGAACGAACACTCATCTCTTTTCTTCCGACGGTCGTAAATATTAACCCCTCATAATCAAATTTCAGTCGAAGGTCACGGTAACCTAGGGCATCATTTACATATGCATAAATTTGCGCTAGATAAAATAGATCCAGTAGAAGATAGAAAAATAGTAGATATCTGGTCACGAACGAACATTTATACTAAGATTAAAACTCGTGTCAAAAAATCGGAAGAAATTATGTCCTTGACAAAAAATATTGTTTGAGCTTCGACAAAGGAGTATCAATAATAATATAACGCAGTATAGACTACTTGGAATTCCATTTCTAACACTACCTACATTGTTTCAAAAATTCAAAGGGATTGTATTTTTAATATCTTACAAATAGCAAGATATTCCAAAATTGAATAGATTAGTAGAAGAAGTGTGTCTAAGCGATAAATTTTGTGATTCCTAATGGCTTCGGATATCCTTTCAAGAAAACACAAGTCACTGAGAGAAAATAATGCGTTTTAAAATTTGCCCTCCGTGTCGTTTTTACCGTGGAATTGCCCATATACCTCTCACAGGTAGGTAAACAGCAGATATTTACATCTTCATCTAAACCCCATTCCTGTGTTGCGAACGTGCTCGCGGTTTCAAAAATTATGCGAACTTTACTTCTACATGATTTTCACAGCATCACAAAGGAAAATGTTATACTCCGGAGATATAGAACATTTTGGACTATTTCCAGATATTTCTTATGATTGGATTACACCAGCATTGGATTACACCAGCATTGGATTACCCAGCAAAAATTCTAAGATACCTTATGCATATTCCTTTAATGTATTTTGCAATGTCATTCTCATGGCACGAGTATATATCAAGTTGAAATAACTCTGAAATTCAACTGCGATGCATAAATTATATTTTATCACTCTCATTGTAGAATCCTCAAACGTTGCAATTTTTCAGTCTTCACCTCGGGTACTTTGAGAAATGTCACCTGACTTAATGAAATCAAAAAGTCATTTTGGACAGCGGGCAACGACCAATAATACACGTGCATATTTCTTCATTTTACCGCTATAAACTCCGTCGTGTTAATGTTTAATTAGCCGAAGGCGTCATCTTTACGTCACATTTTTAACACTTCAAACGCGAGAGATATGCGAGTTCGCCGACTAATAACATGATACGTTCAGTAGCTAATAATTCAAAACGTATGTACCTTCAACATTGGCCCCGTAGCTGCCGTTAAATGTTGCATCTCGCTTTTAGCGAGCCAGCGTGCGGTCGTCTCGCGCTCCTCGTTTTCCCCGTCTTAACTATTCCTCGTCGTCACTTCTCCAATTTTGCTTGCTATTCTCCGAAAATATCTATCTTTCTACCTCACTGACCTTGTATTGCTGCTACATCGTCCATCTGCCTTACTGCCTATCTTACGCTTCTACTCAAACCTTACAAATTGTATGTTTTACGATTACTGACATACCGATATTTACTATGCATTCACCAAGAATTTCATCATCGTTTGGGGACTTCAGCTGACTCATCGCTCGTCTGTGTGTTCCTCTTGGTCCCCTTAGTTCATGGCCAAACCCGCTTCGCCTTGCGTTTCCTCTCCCCGGATTGTTTACTCTCGCTCTGCACTCTTGGCATGTCGCCCACCAGTCCATTTACATGGCTCTGACGCGTGTCCTTTGGGAAGAAAAGTAAGACGCCGTCTGTGGCACTTCGGAATTCTCCGTCGCAATTATTTTGGTGCTCTCCCTAATATTGCTATCGCTACGTCTGATCACCCACCGGCCTCAGCTACTGTGATCTCTTCTCCCAACTCCTTGCAAGAGACCTACGAAGCTGCGTCATTTGCCATTCCCGTTCGTGTCACCTATCGTCGCCCTCAACCCTTATCTATCAACCCAGCTGATACATCAGCTGATGACCAAGAATTATCGTGGCGCGTAAGACACAAACGCAACACACAAAAACCACACAACGACCGACAAAAAGTGTTAATCAATATCAAACGCCATACAAAAAAGAAATGCAGAACACGAGTGATCCGTCATCCTTCGATAGTTCTCACCAACGCCCGCTCATTAAGGAACAAATTCGACGAATTTTCCCTGCGACTTCGCTCCATCAAACCTGGAATAGCAATTGTTTGTGAAACGTGGCTTGACGATACTACCGACACATCCTGGCTCAACATTCCTAATTATCAGCAAATTCGAAAGGATCGAGGCAGCCCTGGTGGAGGCATACTGGTATATTGTTCAGACAATCATGACATACGTAGCTGTGACTGCATCCCGGCAATCAATACATCTCACAAAGCGCTGAAATCCGAATTCTTGACGTTCATTATTGATTCTAATGTGCTGGTGATTGCTCTATATCATCCTTATTGGGGAAGTTCCCCTCTTCACGATGCGGTTATCGACATTCTAATAGATATTGTAGCACATGGTCGAAATCATCATTCGGTTTCCAGTGTGCTGATATGTGGTGACTTCAATGGTTTGGCTGCCCGAGTTCCCCAAATTAATGCGCTCCTCGGTACAAGCAGCTTGTTTGATTTTCATACTCGCTGTGGTGCTCAGTTGGACTTTGTTCTCACAGATTGCAAGGAAGCTTATAGCGATGCATGTGTGCTCCCACCCTTGGCTCGCTCTGACCACAATGTAGTCCATTGCAAGGCATCGAACAAATACCCACGTCCACGTGTTACAAAGATACAATATCGGAAAAAGCTACCAGCCAGCTGTGCCAGATTCAGAGAGGCTTTGACTGCGACATCAAGTTTCCTCGAGAGTGTTATGTTCGAATGCGACACTGATGAAGCAGCATGTGTATTAACAGACGGATTATCTGAACTATACAATTCTGTGTTTCCCTTAAAGACTCTCCGGCTTCGTAATGACGACAAGGCATGGGTCAAACCATCATTAAAGCTTCTTATAAACGCACGCGATCGGGCCTATGCAGAAAGAAAACATCTCAAATATCTGAGACTGCGTGATACAGTAATTGCTCATATTCGTGACTTGAAGAGAAATTTTCTCAATTCTGTGCCTTGCAACAACAGTAACAGCAACTCACGAAAATGGAAAGCAGTTAATGAACTAATTCATCACAAGAAAAAGCCAACTCAAGTCAATGTCAATGATATGCTTGAAGTATTTTCACAAACATTTGTCCCATCTGACATTGATGGCATTCTTGAGCAATTGGATACCATGCCATATAATGCACCCTTATCTGTCACTCAGAACGAAGTATTTGACATTTTGATCCATCTGAAAAAAGGCTCACCAGGACCTGACGAAGTTCCCTTTTGGGTATTGCGGGACTTTGCTGATATACTGGCTCCTTCTATCCAACATGTGATTAATTTAAGTCTTGCTACCGGTGTGATGCCAACCTGTTGGAGGAGGGCTAATGTTGTGCCTATCCCCAAAGTCAGCCAACCTAAACTTACTGATTATCGCCCTATTTCTTTACTACCGATTCTTTCTAAAGTGATCGAGAAGCTTGTTTTGAAAAAGTGGCTTTACCAGAGCGTTTCACCAATTGGACCAACTCAATTCGCCTTTGTACCAAGGACTGGTCAAGGAACTGTGACGGCACTCACCTACACGATTCATCGTATTTTATCCCATCTAGACACTCCGGGAGCCGTTAGACTTCTGATGTTGGATTACAGCAAGGCATTTGACAGAATACCACATCAGGTTATTCTACAATCCTTGATTGACAAAAATGCTCCAAAAGAACTGTTGCTCTGGATTGCATCATATCTGTCTGTGCGAGAACAAAGAATTAAATGCAATGGTAACTATTCATTGTGGTTTAGAGCCACAAGTGGAGTCCCTCAGGGAGGCGTGTTAGCTCCATTGTTGTTTGCCTCAGCAATGGATAGCTTGGAGCCAAAGTTTGGAAACTCCACCCTGGTAAAATTTGCAGATGACATATCAGTGCTGCACTGCATTCGCGAAGTCGAGGACGATAAGCTCAGTGAGGAGCTGAATCATATACTGACATGGTCTCATGAGCATGGCATGCATTTGAACTATATGAAAACCAAGGTAATGAATTTCAATACTAAGAAGGCCCTCAACCTTTCAGCTCTCTGTGACCCAGAATCATCAACCATTATCGAGGAAGTTAGCTCTGCCAAACTTCTGGGAATTGTTCTTGACAACAAGCTCAATTGGCAACAGCATCTCGACCACACACTTTCGAAAGCTAGACGCCGAATTTATCTACTACACTGCCTAAAGCAAATTTCGCCGAATAACCACCAATTGCTCCGAACCGTGTACGTGACCATGATAAGATCTATCTTGACATATGCTTATCCCGCGTGGTGCAACATCACTGCCTCGAGATTCAGACATATTGCTAGCCTTGAAAAGCGATTGTGCAAGTTGTTCGGTTTTAGCTGTTCAGAGGATATTACCAGCTTCTGTTTGCGAACGGCCGAGCAATTAGCATTAAAGGCAGAAGATGAGGAACACCCATTACATCTTATTCACGATAGCGAAGAAACTCGACATAGTGAAAGACTTGGTAGTCGGAACAGAAAACTCAGATCAAGAACAATGCGCTTCCAAAATTCTTTTATTCGCTTTGCCTGACCTCTATCTGATTCTACTTCTGATGTATTTTATAAATGATTTGTGTAACGCTACTTCTGAATAACCACCGGTTGTGAAGTACGAATAAAGCTACATTATTATTATTATTATTGGAGTTGAACTTTCGCATTCTATGCAACAATTTTACCTCATTAATTTTTTCCTGTAGCACCGAGAGCTAGTGCACTTGATTTTCAAGTATGAGAAATCAATTTCCTGATCAGTCAAACTAATCTATACGCATTCATGCTCATGATGATCTATACATAGATTATTGTGCAAAAAGGTTTATTGTTTCTGAATATCTGAATAAATAGGAAACCTAGACAGGATGTCCTAAAAATGTATCGTTGACCGGCGTCACAATAAATATGATCTCTCTTTACAATTCATTAGTCAGATGTAGAGGCGTTTGAAAATTATGAATGATTAACTCTGACTTTCGCTGAGTGTTATTCCTTTGATGGCGAAGTCAATTCTTCACAATACTGATCCATTGATGGATAATATAAACTTGTAAAAAATATATCATAGATATTCAATAGTCAAAAATTAAAAATGAATGAAGGCATTCTAATATCAATTAATTCTTGTTAAATGCAAGGGTGAGATCACATTCATTCCAAGGGGGCTTTTTCTGCGATTTCCTGTTGACGAAACTTGAATTTACCCTTCTGTCAAATAAGAAATCAGTTTTATATTGAAGCATAATTATATAATTCGTCGAATAAATGAGGCGTAGCGACAGATCACTTTCGAATGTAGGGATCATAGCGTAATGCGAGATATTCGCAAATTCGAATGTGCAATGCTGAAATTTGGATGTCATTCGTTTTTTTTGGAAGACCTGACTTAATTGAAAAGATACACCACACGAGTTACATTGCAAACCCGGAAAATATTCGAATTAGCGGCAAACGCTTCTATAATGTACGAAGTTTACCGTTATAACGTTCGTTAATATATTTCAATGACTAATACCATGAACATCGTAGAAGCATTTGTCTGCAATTAAATGCTGTTAAGATATTTAACAATCTTTCTACAGCAGTGATCCCTATGAAGTAGCAATAATTCTGATATGGTCATGCCGATTCCCAAAGTGATAAGTATTCGTTGCAGTTCATTCTAAAACGCAGCTTCTCTACGTCAAACAAACCAGGTGCCGTTGAATTGTTCTCGTTGTTACTGACAAAGCAAATGAAATGTGATTGAGTTTTTGGGTCACAGTGAGATTCGGCAAACTCTGATGTTCTTTTCACGTGTGCACAAAATATTGAATCCGTTTAAGTCATTTTGTTATAAAGGGCGTATCCCGGTGTGTTAACAGGAAGGGCTTATAACCTTTCGCTAATGATATGTGGTAGACATTGACCTATTAACCATACCACGGTCTGAAAGTTCAATTAGAGTCACGACAGAGATCTTAGTGAATGTTAACTGTGTTGAGGTGAGATTTGCCGTCATTTACCGGTAACATCGATTTTATTTAGAAAGTTTATTTTGCACTGCAACCAGCATCTTATTCCTAATATCTAGCGACATTGAAGAGGTGACTTGGCCGCCGAAAAATGTTCGTCATTAGGTTTTTAATAGTTAAATTTTTATGGCTGCAAGTGTGGTAATTAATTAACAATTAATGGATAATTTATTTTGGATCAATTAAGTCTCATGACACAGAATAATATAATTATCATCAAAACTAGTCAGTAACCTGTCTTTCAAAATTAATATTTTCAACATTTTCGACTTCAATTCTCGGCTCTCTGATGTATTTAAGCATACATGTGATGTTTTAATACCATTGCTCAAATAGTGGAAATTTGAACAGTCGAGTGAATTCGAGTGCATTCTATTACTGTCACCAAGAGAAGTCACCAATTTCATTTTCTGACTGAAGTTTCATGACATAACAGACGATTTGATGCACATTCGTACTTGCAGTTAAGAAAACGTATTCTGGTTAATCGATGAACACAATCAATGCTATACAATTGGGTTCTCAGAAAGACTCCTCCAATACACTGTGCAATTTTAATTCTGATGAACCACAGACGGCACAACATGATAATTCGTGTGTAGTTGAGTGATGTGAATGATATAAAACCATGGAGACCACCCTGAATGACCTTGAATTTGAACTTATCTATAATATATAGAAAAATAGAAATAGCCTTAGCTGTAATAAGAATTAGTTTCATTCGATCAAAATTTCAGTTATACAATTAATGTCATGGTCAAACAGCATTGCAAAGTAGGTGCTTGTAGATAATGCAGAAATTCAAATATCAAAAGTGTGGTAATTTAAGGATTCAAGACATGCATGCACAGCAACAATATCATAGAAGTAAAAAGTCACGCAGTTCCTCTGTTCACCCAGTTAAATTAATTGGTATTAAACAACGAGAGAATTTCCAAATTATATCTTAACTATATCTCTGCCCATAATCTGCCGCGAAAAAGTTTGACATTAGGACAAGGGACTGAATGATGAATGTAAGCAACATCTAGAATCCAACTTTTAAGGATTTTAATTTTCTTGCAGATCGGAATTTGGGACCATGCGTAGGTTACTGTTTTTGTCATAAGTAGTACCTGCATACGATATTTCGTCGCTGGCAATATGTTTTCGCATAACTGCGATAAATCTATTGGTTATTTAGGTTATCTATTGGAATAAATCCATGATTTTATCTGGTAGATTTATATGTTATTCATTACAATTGATTAGTGTTCGATTTTAGTTTTTCTAAATTCTTCACTTGTCAACAAAAGCAGTTTTCTGGACATTAAAAACATAGCAAAATAACATATGTTCATGAAATCCCGGATACGCCCTTGTTAGTGAGTGAAATCAAACATTCGAAAGTAGTGTCATTACATTTTATTGTAAACGCAGAAAGCGAAATTATTATCTTTGTTAAGATTTTATGGTTGATGATAGACTGCTGTGTTGATGGAACACAATTCTTCTGTTGTGATTTCTATCCAAAATATTTTCAATCAAGTGGGTATTGAAGAATGGATAAAAGTTCAAGGAAATTGCGCTCCATCGATGCCTCACCAAAAAGCCTCACCAAGTGCTATGAGCTCAAATACATCTTCTCCATCGAAGCGAAACGCACAATGCGATCCAGATAAATGGGGCATGGATGTTGACCATAATTGATGAATAATGAGAAACGCTGAGTCTCCATTACTTGAAATTACGTTCAAAGGGACCTTGGAAGTATCAAAATTCCGAAACTTTTCGGTGAAACATGCTTGTAATGAAAGGTTTTTCCGTTGCCACCATGATTTTGTCGCGAGCGGTTGTAAACTTCTGAGACAAATAGAATTGATTGCGACCTACGACCAAATTTTGACAAAAATACGCACGTATAATGATATCATTAAATTGAATGCAGCAATGTTAGCAATCTGACATGAGATGTAGAAGAATCCTTCTCAGTGTTCTTATAATTATAATTCTTACATCAATGTCCATTTATGTAATTTCCTTATCATTATATTGGTAAAAGAGTATAATGATTCGATTTCTTATCTCGAGTTTTCTTAACTTGACTGTTATACAGTGAAGCTCGTGCTGCCAATGTATCATGGCATTCTTGTCAATAATTAAAGATTCTCCTGTCTTAAAAGCTGTGTCGAACATCAACACTTTATTTGTAGTTCAAGTGCTTCCAAACAGCTTTTCTTAACTTTCAAACAAGACATAATATTCTCGCATCTGAGCTCATGTATCATGGACAAACTTCAAAGCAAATAATCGCTCCATCTGGAAATCTAGTTTGATCCCGTACAGTTTTTTGAGAAGTAGGAACATGCTAGTTTTATTTAAATCAAGTCAGTTTGTCTTTTAGAAAATTAATACAGACTGTTGAAATAAGACACTGTTGTTCATTGAATGAAATTTCATTCACATTTCCTTGCGGCCGATAATCTTTTGTCGACTGCTAGTCGTGATGTAATCTTCGAATTCTTTTCGCAGACTGTTTGGAGAAAGAAAAGGGGATTGTCTTATTAATCTGTGATGATGTAAAAAATGTGATGTGAAAAAAAGTGAAAAAAATGAAAAAAAGTGATGTGAAAAATGCATCAAGACAATTTTATGTTGCCCTTCTGGGAGAGGAAGGGTAATTTTCATAAAAATGCACTCAGTCACAAATGGCTGCAGAATATGTGCCATAAGATATGGAAGATATGCTGTTTGATCCCAGACATGCACGAAAATGCAGAAATCCGAGGCCACGAATCGAACGCTATCAATGATTGAATGCCATGCATTCAAATTTACTCCATTTCATTTACTTCTCTGATTCTTTTTTCAATCATTGGGAAAAGTGACGGAAAATATTGACTGGTTGGTTAGACCTTGCCCCATAAATATTTTGAAAGCTTGACAACAAATGCCATCGCACGTAGTCATGTCTAAAAAGCTATGACGACCAACTTATTTACAACCGCTAAGATGTCTTATTAGTGCTTGTTGTTTTTCAAATCAGGAGTGCTATTTTTTCATTCTTTATTAGTCCTGAAAATGATTATGGACGTTGTAGTTTAAATATACCGGCACACGTATTATGAAATTTCAAATTGCCTATTTTGCAATTTTCTTAAATTGATTTTGCTAAATTCGCAACTTTCATGTGACTGAAAAATTCGGGAAAGTCAAGTTAAGTTGTCATGTTATATTATTATTGAACAATTCAATATATTTCAACTATAAAATCCATAATCATTTTCAAGTGAAGTTCCAAAATCAAGTGGAAAAAGACTTATATATAACATGGCAAGGAAATTCAATTTTATTCTGTCCAGTCATTATAGACCAGATATCATATGACCACAGATATCATGAAATTGAATTTCCTGACCATTTTATAAGTCTTTTCCATTTGCTTTTTGTACTTCACTGGAAAATGACTGGATTCTATAGTTGAAATATATTGAATTAAATTGTTTACTAATAATATAATATAGCAACTTAACTTGACTTTCCCAAACTTTCCAATCAATTATGACTAACAACCAATGCTCTAAGCCAATTCATAGAATATTTGTGAATGATAAAGTGATTCAATATGTGTCATCGAATTTCATTTCTATGAATATTATATGATATATATAGTATATTAAGATTATGTGTTGTTGGATGTCCTTCGTTTGCTTAATAACTTAATAACTCATGCTTAATGCTTAAACAGTAAATTGCTTTACCTTATCTGCAATAAGGGATATTTCTCATTTACTAGGGATGAAGGCTGCTGCACAGCTCCACTGCAAACGTGTGCCAGCTTGGAATGTAGCCGTGCAGTAGCAAATGTTATGAAAGTCCGCCTAAACACTCCTATTTCGGCGTCGACGCTTAATCTTTGCGAATAGATTGCTTTATAAAGAGTTAGGAGCAGTTAAACTGCGGCAGTCCGGCAATCGAACCTAAAGTCTTGGGCCGTATTAATAAAGATAGCAACAGCCTAGCACTATGTCTGAGAGTTAGCGCTAGGGTATCGCATTAATAAAGATAGTGACTACCCCAGTGCTAGCCTAGCACTACCCTAGTTACATGTCCTCAATCTGGCAAATTCCCAAGCAAAGTCAAGACCTTTCTAGGGAAAATGCTATATTCAATGATGGCATCGAAAAATGTGTTCAATCTATGCAAAATAAATTTTGATATATTCAAATGGCAAGAAGAGTAACTGTTAATGTATGTTGAAGAAATCGATTCTGTACATATATAGGACCTTTTCCGTTACACCCGCCTCTTTTCGTAGTCTGATTTATGACCTGCTTCGTGTCCTATAAGAATTAATTATGTCTCAAACTGTCAATCCATCTACCGAATATCACTGCAAGCCTCTGCTCGCACAATTATGTCTCACATCATCACATGATTGTGAGTCAGACGTATAGGATTGTACATGGATTTTGTCAGTCTAAAGAATTGAAAAGAAAAGAGTAGAATACCAATTGAGAATAGAAATGCCCAGGTGAACTGGCACTCAGTAATCTTTATGATTATCACCACACGGCAAAAAAAATTTCGTCTTTTAAATTTCGCAATTAAGTTGATAAACGCGGCAGATTCGCCACTACAGTTATCATAACCGGAAACTCAATACGCATGCGCAGCTGTTAAGTGGCTGAAAGTATTCACTAATTTCAGATTTATCCTTTCAACCGTTAAAAGTTCATGTTTGAATACCACTGCTGAAATTCACGCTCCCTTTCACACTCTCGTGTAGGACGTCAACAGAGCAAGCTACAAACACGTCATTTTTTTCATTCATTGAGAAGTGTTTTCCATATTTTTTAATTTTCAAATTTAGTTCATTCTGATGTCATGTTGATGATCAGAAGATGATGCCGGCTAAAATGAGCCCATTTTATGTATTAAGTTATTATTACTCACAATTAAGGTAATTATGATTTTGATATTTTACATTCTCTGAATGATAAGTGTCAACTGGCAGGAATATAGTAAATTGCTTTGATCTCCGACATTTGCAATTGTATTGTTGGCACTGAACTCGCGCTGGAACAAATTTTCACTCGAAATGAGCGGCAAATTGTCTCTTTATTATTTTTATGCCATTTCTATCATTCGAATGTCGGGCTTTGAGAGAAGCCGCTGAATGCAGGTGCGTGTGAATCGGTACGTCAATCAACCTCCTCCTAACACTAACTACCACCAGATTTGACGCTAGCGTTTCTCTATTAATGCGATACGCAAGTTTCTGCTACTACTAGCAGCAACTTGCCTATCGCTACCACTAGCAAATGCCTTTTTTATTAGTACGGCCCCTGAAGCTTGCTTCCCCCTTCAATATTGCCTTTGCCAAAATACATTAATGAAAAAGTCTATTAAACAAAGTCAGAAGATATTACGTCAGTGACTAAGTGCTCAGAGGCTACATACCGAACGTCTAATCTTTTCTAATAAAAATTTTTTTTGCATTTTCAAATGATAGCATTTTCTGTCAGGTAGCCTTTCTAAAACGTCCCTCGCACAATATGTTTCAAATTAAATTTTTCCTATCTAAATGGATCTTTCTCCAATGATTTTAGAGTTGATTTCCTCATGAATTCACACATAATGGTCTTAGCATTTTCGATTTGTAGATTGGCATCCACAATTGTGCATGTAGTCATGAATTCGGTACACGCATCCTAATTTAAAAGTGGATCTTTGGTGACATACAATTAATTAATTTCTTGATTTTGATAGTTTTCAGCTGTCAAAAATTTGATGCAACGGAAAGATTTTTTAAATAGATCCTAACTGGAAAGGAGATGATCTACTGCATTAAATTGAAGTTACAAAGTTCATTTATAGATAGTAAGCTGGAGAAAACAAAGAGTAAATGATATTTTTGAGTTGGAAAGAGCCAGGAATTTTTTAGATGTTAATTACTATTATAAGTTATGATGTACAAAATTTTTCGATTACCATCCAGTAATCATCTTCAGGTACAAAAAAGATGATTACTGGATGGCAATTAAAGAAAAAATTTTGTACATCATAACTTATAATAGTAATTAACATCCAAAAAATTCCTGGCTCTTTCCAACTCAAAAATATCTTATCATGACTAGCCAGGACATCTTCCAAGTAAAGAGTGAATGCATTTTATCAGCTCACATTAGTGCACAGCACCGGCCGATGAAGTCAAGTTCTAGAAAGAAAGATCAATAGAAAGTGACTGATGTGATTTGCCAACATGTGTGACAGATGTGCCAACAAAGTGATTTATCCAATGCACTCCATAGAATGCACAGCGAGGCATTGCACTTCTAGACAGACCCATTTTCTCAGACAAGCGGCGCTCATTCCCACCCCGACAACCCATTTCGCAACTTCATATGCAAGCAAATTTGCAGATTACATTTGAGTGTTCGTGTTGTCTTTCAACGAATGAGAATTTAACGAGATATCATATTATGATGCATCGTGCCTAGAGGTACAATCTCTCATCATGTAGTTATTGCTTAGAATGCATTTGATAAAAATCGGTTGCCATCTAAAGAAACGAGTGACTTCTCATATCCCGGATAAACTTCAAGTGAGAAGAAAAATCTTCGTCGGATACAGTGCACTCTATTAATGTGAAAACAGCATGATTATAGAATTGCTGAAAATTCACGGAAGGAAACAACATTTGTACAGGAGCGTCAGTATACCAGTCTCATGAAAGGATGCACAAGTCTATGAATGAAGTCATGAATTGTAGGTATATGTATGGTCTGGATTCTCGCTACGTTCATTCACAGTACATGACCAAGCGATGTTGGTGAAGCCTCGCACATTAATAGAATATACTGCATCCGACGAAGATTTTTCCCTTTTCTGTTTGCCATCTACCCTCTTCAATCTTCAATCATATACAGTAGTGATGACTTTCGCAATTGAAGTCTGGAAGTCTTTGCTGTAAAAAGTGAAATTCCGTCTCCGTTTCCAGAAGGAGGTGGAATGTCGTCTTTAGTAGTACAGTGCATCTTCGATTATCCAGATGTTCAAAACCCAATAGATCAGTAAAAGATCCAGATAAGCTAATTTTTAGATCCCATGTTAGCAAAAGCTTGTGGGCTTAGGTCAAAGACATTAGATTATATGCGAAAACCCCTTAGAATATGATCCACATTTATCTGTATAATCTGTATGTATATATATCCATCCTGCATATCTACCTAGAATGATATATTTGCTTCCGAATATGTGACTGTTTCATGAAATTATGAGCATCAATTGTACATGTTTGCTATATATTCACTGTCGTTCCTATTAAAGCACATACATGCACGTATACAAACAATGACCGTGAACCGAGACCATGAATTTAAAGTGATGTATCAAAGCTGTATCCGAGCTTTGACTAGCATGCATAGCCTACTTAGTAATCCTCCGATCATTTAGCTGCTTGTCTATTATTTGGCTCTGAGACCGTGTAGAACCGTACATTGAGCCTATGAGATGCAGGTAAAGCAAGATTACTTCGTGTATGTACTACCTAAAGAGGAGAGCAATGCTAAAATGAACATTCGATTCCATGTATGTACATATACGTGTTTTGATGGAATCACGGAGAATCGATCGGATTCTGAAATTACGTCCGGATAATCGAAGATGCACGTTTCACACCACTCACTATCGGTCCTTCATTTTCCAACTTAACTCCATCAACTGTTGTGAACCGGTGAAATGCATTTGGACAAAATAGTCCTTGGGTCATTTTATTTCATCTTTTTCATTAGATATGGTTATTTTGATTGAGCACTGTAAAAGGCCTCACTCATGTTCTTCTGTTTTGATTCATCTCTAAATTAATCAATTTCAAACTTTCGTGCTTTACCTATTTGGATTGTCACTACAAAACCTCCAATGAAGCAGATTTATTGGTTGAAAATTCATCATAGCGTGCAACCAGTTTTTGTAGTCTCGCAATCCAAAGACGTCTGAGAACATCTCCCTTGAGAATCATCGTCGAGGTTGGATGCCAATCTACAGATTAAAAACATGATACCCCTAGAAATCCGACTTTATATAATATTAATTGAATAGAACGGGCATGCACACTGAAAATGATAATGAATGACATGTTCACACGTTTGTATGATACGGTACGTAGTACATTATAATTATGGCGGTTTCCTGTGGCTTACAAGCTTTTGATCTCAGTTCTATTGTTGTGAAGGTTCAAAATTCGCGATTATGCTAATTTTTCTTTAAATTCTTAAAATACGAGTACATTGATTTGGTTAAAAAAATGTGCAATGCAACTCCTGAAGACAAGAATCTGCAACTATTGCATGTTTCAGTACTTTGATTCTTGTTCAGATTAATCAATTGATCGAAATTGGTGTAGACGTGTGTAACATAATTGACCATTAGCAAACATCCTAATAGTAATCTACACCATTTCCACTTTAATTACAGAACTCTGCAGTTATATTCAAGAATCCAGCAGATTTATTTCAGCATTTCAAGTTTATATTTCAGATTGAAGCATTTATATTTTTGACAACAACATTTTAATTTCAGAGAATTTTTGTGCGTGTGTTTAAATCATTTATATTTGAGAATGCAACACCTATATTTCAGACTTCGTCATTTCTAGTTCAGAAATAGACTTTATATTTCGGAAATGATCATTTATAATTCATTTTTAGTCATTTATATTTCAGAATTCCAGAAAAGACGATATATATCTAAGAAAGTGTCATTTATATTTCAGATTTGCAGTTTATATTTTAGAACCGGTCATTTCAATTTGAGATATCCGCACTTATAATTCAGACGCTAGAAGTAATTCAGAATACGTCATTTATTATTTCAGAAATCCCCATTTCACTTTCAGAATTGGTCACTTGCAATTCAAATGTCAAGTTTTAATTTCAGAAACGGTGAAATATATTTCAGAATGCATCAATTAAATTTAAGATTGTCGAATTTTTCAGAATTTGTTTCTTTAAATCAGAAGTGGCATTTTCAATAAAATAGAAACTGCTATCACTTTGTGAGATATTCAATATTCTTTAATTTGATTTTGTAAGATAAAAGATGCGTTTTTTCATCCAGAGATTTTATATTTAATATCATTCGTGAAGCTTAAATGTTGTGTATAAATATACGTACAGTTATGAAGATAGTTTAAGTCACTGACCAACTCAAAGATCCCTCAATTCAAGGACATCACCATGGAAAGTTGTGGAATGCTGGCAGCAACGAACGCACATTTGGTCACTGAGGCTGTTGATTCCATCCTGGACCATGTCCTCCAAATACTGAAGTCGCTGCTCGCCCACTCCTGAGCCATGAACCTCGGGAATGCGTAAATGCCTTTTGACATATGCTTTGAGAGATGACCACATGGAATCAATCGGGTTCAGAGGTGGAGAATATGGTGCCAGACGTTGCAGGATACTTCCAGTCCCGGCAAGGGCTTTGTCTATTCGTGAGTGGCACGGAGCATTGTCACAAACAATTATCAAATTGTTTAATTGCTTTCCTGATGGCTCCCAGGTTTGAAGCAGCTCCTGTATCCATTCATTGCAGGAGTCACTCCTAAAGGCACCTCGACGCTTGATCATCGCAACTATCCCTTCGGAGGATATTGCTCCAATTACGTGAATATTTGGATCACGTGATGGTGGACGATCTTGAATGGCCCTTGTTCCACGTCGTGACCAACCTTGAGTGCGACGACAAAACAGATTGAACTTAGTCTCGTCAATCCATATGACGTCCTTCCCCGATTGTATGTACTGATTCAAGGATAATACATACTGTTTTCGTTGAGCCTTGTTCTCCTCCGAGTTCATCGTAGTTGGACGATGGTGAAATTTTTTTATAGTGTACATTTCCCCGTCCAAATAGTTAGCTATCGTGGAGACTGTCAACCTGACCGACAAATCCTCGACTAAGAAGCTTTGAATTTGCTTCAGTATCAGCTCTGGATTCTCTTCGAGCTTCTCCAAAACCAGATCAAGTTGCTCCTGGCTGAGGTATTTCTTCTTGTATCCTCCTCGCCGCTTCCCATCACTTCCACCCGAACGGATCCATCCATAAGCTGTCTTGTATTTCACCTGGAGTGATTCCGCTAAGGCTTTCCAATCACCTCCTCTTTCTGAACACTCCACGATTCTTTTCCGATCTTGATTTGCGTACTTTGAATAGGTCTCATGCTCCACTTCTTCAGTCTCCTCGACCTCACCTCGACAGAGGGCGCAGGTAGCACCTCGACAGAGGGCGCAGGTAGCACCTCGACAGAGGGCGCAGGTAGCACCTCGACAGAGGGCGCAGGTAGCATTGACGCTGTTCGTAATAGGAGCAATGCATCCGCGGTGGAATAAATGCATGCATGGCAGGAATCGTAATAATGTTGCTTTTGACATTGGTCTCAAACAAATTGCACAATTATTGGACACTTGCATTGTCACCAACAGTACTTTTATCAATCATCTGTGTTGGCCAATTTATACCTTAGCCTCCTGCACACTATTCGGATCTTTGCAAGCATTTTCTGATAACTGAGAAGTGCTTAAATTAAACTGATGCATTCTGAAATATATTTCACCGTTTCTGAAATTAAAACTTGACATCTGAATTGCAAGTGACCAATTCTGAAAGTGAAATGGGGATTTCTGAAATATAAATGACGTATTCTGAATTACTTCTAGCGTCTGAATTATAAGTGCAGATATCTCAAATGTGCGTTCGTTGCTGCCAGCATTCCACAACTTTCCATGGTGATGTCCTTGAATTGAGGGATCTTTGAGTAGGTCAGTGACTTAAACTATCTTCATAACTGTGCGTATATTTATACACAACATTTAAGCTTCACGAATGATATTACAGGGTGTATACGGACCGGGAAAAACCGGGAAACCGTGAAAAAACCGATGAACTGGAAAAATCCTTGAAAAACCGGGAAAAAACCGATGAATCCAGGTCAAAAACCGGGAAAATTATAAGTACTTGCCAAATTGAAATTTAGATTATTTTTTTATGAAAGCTTCGCACGAATAAAAATCAGAAGCATCTAATTGATTTCTTCATGTTTTTTCAATGCTGATAAGTTGTACTTTTTGTCCAATTTTGCAGGTGTCAATAGTCGTGAGAGAATTGAAATTTGAAACCGTGAGGAAGGCCTCAATGAAGTGCATGTGTTGGGACACTTACCACTGACGAAGCCGATACGAAGTAGGCGAATATATTGATGCCTACAAATATCAACACATTTTGATCATGTAGCGCGACTTAATTGGGCACTGAGAGACGTTTCGGTAATGCAACGGTAGACGCTTTTTTAAGCTGCTCCTTTTTTTGGAATTTATCAAATTTGCTTCTCTGCCAAATGAGAGATTTTCGAGTTGTAGTACGGCGTTCTATCTGAGGGGAGTGATAGACTTGCCTTGATTATTAAGTGGACGACAATTTCTTTTCTCCACTCATATTTTTTGGGTGCGATATGAATTTCTTCAGAATATGAGACCTCTCGATTGTTCATAACAAGGATGATCGTTTTCTTTCTCCACTATGGAAAATGCTCCCAACTTTATTTTATCTGGATTCTGGGCAGCATGAGAGACTTGTTTCAATCGTTAAACGATCTACATTTTCTTTTTTCCAATCTTTTGGGAATTTTCTGACTGCAAATGATCAGATACCCCAAGAAATCAAATTAGCGTCAATGAAACATTAGTATCCGAATTTTCCTCAGGTTCATGATTCAGGGGCTCTTCAATGACGTTTGTAGCCCAGATCATATTCCCCCCCCATTGGAGTTTATCCTTACAATACTTTGATCGAAGAAATACTTGTCTTCTCTCTGCCATAAATGCTACACTTAAGTAGGCCTACTGATTTCATATTCGGTTGAGTAATTCAAAATTCGGTTGCCATTAATCAAATCCTAGATATCTTAGTCACTCATGACACTACTTCACAAAAATTTATCGAAAACTTAGTAATTTTGTGTTTGAATTCATTAGATTAAAGATGTAAACAATCAAAAAGCAAACATAAAGGAGTCGAAAATGGCTTATTTGTCCTATTTTTGAACATTTTTCACCACTAAGTTTATCCTCCTATTTTTTTTTGTTTAGTTTTGTTATGTTTAGTTGCTGTGAGGCCTGGAGTCACAAAGTTCCTGTTATGTAATTACATATTGTTTTGCGTTTATATGCTTTAAAATGACTTCGTGGAAACTGATAATAAACGTCTCAAATAACTTCATTTGTTTTATCTTGCTACCATATGCACTGGTTGAGAACCGGGAAAAAACCGATGAACTCGAATTTCCGAAATCCGTATACACCCTGTATTAAATATAAAATCTCTGGATGAAAAAACGCATCTTTTATCTTACAAAATCAAATTAAAGAATATTGAATATCTCACAAAGTGATAGAAGTTTCTATTTTATTGAAAATGCCACTTCTGATTTAAAGAAACAAATTCTGAAAAATTCGACATTCTCAAATTTATTGATGCATTCTGAAATATATTTCACCGTTTCTGAAATTAAAACTTGACATCTGAATTGCAAGTGACCAATTCTGAAAGTGAAATGGGGATTTCTGAAATATAAATGACGTATTCTGAATTACTTCTAGCGTCTGAATTATAAGTGCGGATATCTCAAATTGAAATGACCGGTTCTGAAATATAAACTGCAAATCTGAAATATAAATGACACTTTCTTAGATATATATCGTCTTTTCTGGAATTCTGAAATATAAATGACTAAAAATGAATTATAAATGATCATTTCCGAAATATAAAGTCTATTTCTGAACTAGAAATGACGAAGTCTGAAATATAGGTGTTGCATTCTCAAATATAAATGATTTAAACACACGCACAAAAATTCTCTGAAATTAAAATGTTGTTGTCAAAAATATAAATGCTTCAATCTGAAATATAAACTTGAAATGCTGAAATAAATCTGCTGGATTCTTGAATATAACTGCAGAGTTCTGTAATTAAAGTGGAAATGATGTAGATTACTATTAACCTGCATAAAAGCAAACATTGGGTTTCTATGGGAAAATTGGTGTATTCTTCTAGTTGAAACCCATCTATTTTCAAATCAATTCATGCTACTTTAATTTATGTCTACGATATGAGAACAATTCGACTATTCATAGGATTTCAATCCACAATTGAACAGCATAATTTTAGCATATAATAGACTATCATCGGGCAAGAATAATGAAAAAAATACAATTTTCTGCGACCGTGTAATTGTATATTCCGAACGACCTGTACAATGTAAATGCATGAAAAATCGTTCGCAGAAAATTGTTTTTTTTTTATTATTCTTGGATGAATCCCGACCGATGGAAACAAAAGATCTAATATCATCGGACGATGCAATGCTAATTAAAGTACTTTTGGGGTTATGGAAAAGGCATTCCGGAAATTTCATATGCACCGTTGCATCCTGGGACGACTTTTCATAGTCACGCTGAATGTTTCAGCATATAAAAAAACGTTTTCAATTAAACACACAAGTGAGGCACAAATTGTATTTTTAAAATCTGAATTCGGAAGGATGTCGTATGACATCATGACATTACGAATATATGAAGCAGCATACTCCTTGCATCAAACCGAAAAAGAGTACATTCAAAATATAAATTCGACTTTTATTTGCTTCAACTCATGCAATTCATTATTACTTCATAGAAACTCACTTTTCAATAATGAAGTTGTCGATATTTGATTTCATAAAGAGAGCTTTTTACTTCTTGGCTGACTGGCGTTTATAACGTTGATTAACGAAAAAATGATTTGTCTATGAAGACACGTCCTCCATTTTCAGAATCATTAAACAGTCTGATAACATCCCTCTAGACTAAGGAATCCATGCGTACACGGGACATCATCTTTCACACATTGACCAATTTTTGAGAATTTACCATTTTCCCAAAGATAAAATCCCCAATATTTTGTAAACTTAGTCGATTTTTATCTGAAGGAATTGTTCGCCAGCATTCTATGCCCATCGAATGCTTGTGGCGAAAGTATTGTTTCTAGTACTGTGAGCTAGCCGCACCGGGTATGATAATTTTAGAAAGTTACCCTGAAGCACTTATTTAAGTATAGGTGAAATATAATTTGTTTCGCTTTCTAGATTGTCGGTAGTCGTTAAAAACTTAAAAATTATGAAGGTAGAGTCTAAATCTTTCATAATAAATTAAAAAATAAGATTATATATAAATTCATGTTTTCTAGAATTCAATGGAAATTTTTTTAGAGTATTAGGAAAATTTTTATAATGTTTAAGAATTCGAAAAAGACTTACGTAGGCCTCCTTTGATGTCATCATTGTTTGATTGCCAATACGTGCAAGTGACTCTCATTATGCTGAACCCGCACGTCACCACGATAGCTCTAATGGAATTCTTTATAACTACGTCATTGATGAAAACAAAAAGGATGCATATATGCTACGAGAACGCACACAATGGACATAACACAAATCTCCAGCTGATGGCGAAATTCCTGATTGTGGAATTTTAACGACACTGACTTGTCTGGCTTTAAGATTTACTGCTGGCATGAGGCTGCTATCGTCGCTTCAACTCTTGGTAGGATTTCATATCATCTGCCGTAAAGTCGAGTCACTTGGAACTCACGTGGCAACTTGGAACGGTCTCAGCTCATCAGATAGCTGCACCGTGGTGATTCTGTCTCCCTCTATCTCTCTGTTTTCTGTGTACGAACTAAGTAAACACCCAAGACATGAGTGGCATAAGATAAGCATGAGAGTGTAGCGAACACTATTTGGTTTCCGTTGCACTGGACTATCCGCGGAATGAAGTAAACTTTCTGAAAATCGGCCTTCCAAGTGCAACAGATCAGATGAGAGTGAAATTGGCAGGAATCTGTACCACGATCATGGAAAGATTCTGAGAACTAACAGAGGACAAGATGAAGAGAAGGAAGGTGGACTAAATATTTACCTGTCTCGGAATTGTAAAACGCTGCTGTGGATGACACTGATGTGGCATTGCGCTCTACATGCAGATAAAGACATCTCATGGGCGGGCTATCAGGCAACACTGGAAGATCTAGGAATATGTCAGCTGATTCATCGACTGATGGAAGAATACACTGAATCGAATAAAAATACAGTGGTGATTTCGTTGATGAGGATGATCTCTGGTTCTCGTACATATGCAATCTAAGGTACGTCAGGCTGCAAGGTATCCAGTACCACCACTTTATCTGTGGCCATTACAGCGAAGGATCGACAGATAACCATTTCTAGTGTCATAAATGACTCTGTGAGATCATACTAGGTGTGTCAGAAAAGTTCTAGGACTGAGCCTGTTGTGCTAGCTATGATAGTTTGATCGGAAATCTGATTACGTCACCATCTGACATGAAGTCTTGTGTGCATGTAACTTTCATTTCAGCTCTCTGTAGCCATTACACGATTCTTCACCACCGTTTGTATACAGTTCAACAAATCGTTCTCGTTCTTAAATAATAGATCCGCGGTTAACAAGGTCGCTTTCATTTCGAAGGATGGCAACAGAGAACAAACCTGAAGTTTTTGGTGCGCCTCGGAAAACTCTCCATCTGAAGCACTCGAAATGCTTCAAAAGGTTTATGATGAGATGAGACGATGTCCCGCTCATGTGTTTTCGACTGAGGAGGATCAGAGAGGGACGAGAGGAGGTGGAAGACGACCATCGGAGTGGAAGACCTTCGACAAGTAGGACTGAGGAGAACATTGAGCTCGTGAGGCAGGTGGTGAGAGGCGATCGTCGTCTGACCGTTCGGATGATAGCAAGTGAGCTGGGTATCAGTCGCGATTGCGTCTGGAGGGTGATCGATCACTGAAGACCTGGGCATGCGGAAGGTCTGTGCAAAGTTGGTGCCGAAGGTGCTAAACGAGGAACAAAAGTGGAAGCGCATGCAAGTGTGTCGAGACATCCTCGAGCGTATCGAAACAGATCCACGCCTGCTGTCGAAAGTCATCACAGGCGATGAATCCTGGATCTTCTAGTACGACCCGGAGACCAAGCGCCAGAGCCTTCAGTGGAAGACTCCTGGATCAACGAGACCGAAGAAGGCAAGGCAGACAAAGTCCAAGGTGAAACTCATGTTGATCGTGTTCTTTGACATTAGAGGCATCGCCCACTTGAAGTTCTTGCCACGGGGTCAGACCATCAACCAATACGTCTACAGAGAGATCCTGCAACGTCTGTTTCGTTCAGTGCGCGAGAAGAGGAGAGGTTTGTGGCAGAGAAATTCGTGGTTGCTTCACCACGACAATGCGCCTGCTCACAACGCTACCAGCATCCGGGAGATCCTCCCGAAGAAGAACATCGTTATGTTGGAGCAACCTCCGTACTCGCCAGATCTCGCCCCTTGCGATTTTTTCCTGCTCCCTAAGCTGAAAGGTGTCCTCAAATGAACCCGATTTTCAGACGAGGGAGCCATCAAGAAGGCCGTGACGACGGAGCTGCGCCATACCCCGGAAGAAACCTTCCATCAGTGCGTAGATGCATGACGCCGAAGGATGGAGAAGTGCGTCCGACTCTCGGGGGACTACTTTGAAGGGGACAACACACAATATCTGTATTGTTTATTAAATAAAATATTTGTGACCGCAGTCATAGAACTTTTATGACACACCACATATACTATAATAAAATAAAAAATGCATGCTTATCGTGTAAGTAGCCTGCTTACATAATCGAAGACTTCTTTTAGCGGCTGTTAGTATATTTTGTAGATATGAAGCAAGATTCAGTTCATGTAAAGTTCTGGGATAATGATTTATTTCTCTTTTATAATGAAAGCCATCAAATACCGCTCCACGTCAGGTTATCTCGGTTTGCTGTAAAGGTGTACAGGAGTATTATTATATTTGAAAACTAATAAATTAGTTCCAGCAGGATTTTAGAATCTGCTGCAATTCAGGGTCATTCGTTGTGTTGATTATTATAAAATATCTCTGTGATTTTATATACAAGAAAATGATACAGCATTTGTGTCTCATTCGTGTTATTACTACACACTGAAGCTTGAAACTAGTATACTAAATGTAGCTATAATCATGTAATATCCTCATTTACCTTACGTATTTCATTCATTAATTACGTATGAGTGACCAGAAATGAAAAGACAGGTCATTATCTTCATTTCATGGATATCAGACTGCTACCTGATATTGATTTTTTATCAACGTTGCCGTTTTGTTCCGTCTGTTGCTTTCTCTTTCTGTGGTTTTATTTCAATCCGTTCTCTTCATTTGGTCTTTGTCTTTAACTGGCTTCATTGCTGGTTCTGACAAACCATCGTTGTCGTGGCCAGTGACCGTGCGCCGTCGTGCACGGGTTTCTTCTTTCTTCCACAATTTTCTTACTGCTGAGAGTCTCTTTCAGCATCGCCGCCAGTTCACAGCGTCTGGTTCCATACTTGATCGTCACGATCAGTGGATGCATCGAGTTCGTCGCTTCACACTGAGCCAGCGTCGAGGCCATTCATTAACTGGCTTTCCTTACGGTTCTGTATCGACGGGGTCGGGACCGCTTGGCCGCTTACGACGTCAGTCTTCACCGTTTGGCGGCCTTGGCTATCGCTCTTCACAACGGGCCCCACTTCAGTCGCAGCCCTCGCGCGGGAGTGCCGGACCCTCGAGAATTGGGTTCAATGTTCAGAGCAAGCCATTGATCAGTCGACGACAGACTATTCCTAGTTTAGTGCCATGGTAGGCACCATTTCACCCCTCAAATGCCTATTTCTCAACGCCCTAATTGAAGCCTCTTACCTCGTAATTCACGCCTTGAGGCTTTCCTTTTTCGGTGTTCACCTTCCTAACATAGATTCAGCTAAGCGAGTACTATTTGACAAATTAATTAGCATTCTTTTTAGCTGATAATTCAATCGTACCTATTTCTTTGTTACTGAGTGATTGATAAAGTTACGTAAGTTACGGAGATGAGAATGATGTAAAGTGCTTTAGTGAGTTATTGAGCTATGTGATGGCTATTCGTTGCTTGAATGTATTTAGGACGTGTACCATTAGTCATAAATGTAGTGAAATTGAAATTGAAAGTACTTCTTGCTATTTACTTCCCTGTCAGTTATCAATGTTTGAACTTCAAACGAATGATGTTTGAATTTCCTGTGAGAGAATCAATATGAACCAATAATTGAGAAATTGATTTTTCGATTGATGATATTTCCTATTTTCTCAAGTTATGCACACTTTTACTACTTTCCTCGATTTTGATTTTACTGTTTGCTCACTCTCTTAGTTGCTACTTTTAATCTCCCTTCAAAAAATAAGTAACTACACAAGAAATCTTGGTTCATGATTGAAGTTTGTATCGATTCTCTTATAATTGTGTTTTTCTCTGAAAGTTAATCAATGATAAGTCCAACTTTTCTTCATTTGATAGTACATTTTAAATAATTGATTGGTTTTTGCACTCTTGTTATACTTCAGATGCAGACTGTAAGTGCAATCACCACGTTTTCATTACGTGTACACAAGAAATACAAGTTCCCTTTGGTTTTCTGTTGTGTATTGTCGCTTGCATTTATGCATCCGTTTGTTTCTTCAAATATGTAATCATTAAAAGCCATGCGCATCTTACCCTTAATTTGTGCGTGGCTAATATTATCTAAATGCTGGTTTTTGGATATTTCACTATTCTTACCTATTTCAACATTATGTTAATTATATATCTGAAAGGTTCTGTTGGATGTTTCCTTGTTGAACTTCATTCAAATACTCCACCTGTTTTCTATTAATGTTACAACGAACTATAATCAAACATAAAGAAAGTTATCTGGGTGCATTATATGCATGTTGTGCATAACGTTTCAAGGTGTAGGAGTGTATTTCACTCCCCTTAAAGTTAGCTTGACTTATTATTTGTTTATGCACTGTTCTTCATTACTCGAAATACTGTTTAAATTGCACATAGAAATGCTTTCTTCTTCAACCGTTGTTCTTTGATTGCTGATAGCGTGATGCCTCACTTGAGATAGAGCTGTTTACGCGTATATTCATTAATGTGATATGACTTAGGTGCATTCCTTTGAATACCTGTGTTGATTTTGACATGTATGTATATCATTGGCATTTATAAATGCACAAATGAAACGAGATAGTTATCCAACGATAGTAAAATTTCATGATTTCATAACTTAATTTCTGATGCGTTTGAAAATCAAGACATGCATATCAAAGCAACAAGATTTCACGGGGACTAAGACGCCTATGTGATTTATGGCACTATAACTAGACATAATTTTCCTAAAGATCACATTTTGAATGTTTTCAACTCAAATGTAATGGGCCCTGCAAATTTAGCAATATTACGTTTCCTGCTTCACCCATACAGTTTGTAGATGTACGTCTGAATGTTTATTTCGAATACTTCAGTTTAGTCTATGTGGCGCTGGTTTTGCGTTTGAAGCATTTTAGTTTTGTCGTCATTTTCATTTGTGCTTAGCATAAACATTTATGAAAGGTGTTGATGGAGGTAGTGTATATAGATGTTGATTGAAATGTATTCATTTTCAGAATGTGTATTTTTGTATGAACATACATTGGCGTAAAAATATATGTATAATGATTTGGGATTGAAAGAAGATAATTTTGATATGTAATAGTAAATATCATGAACCAATCAAATCGCAGTTTTGCTATATGAGTTGTCATGTTTTTCAAAAAATCATTGGAAGAAATTAACTTGTAGGGAAATTCTGATGCGCTAGTCATTTTGAAAAAAGCGCTACGAGCTAGTTTCATCTGTAGGTTTGCTAATCAACACAAAAATGTCGATTGCTGCCCACAAGTTTCATTGATGTTTCTTAAGTTAATCAGATAATCACGAAATCTATGTCAAGTCCATGATCTATCACGCACACTCAAAATATGATGTGGACTAGAGTTGCAACTGTTACAAATTTTTCATACAGGACCAATGACCAGGTGCTGGCAAATAGCGTCCTGTGAGTCTTCTTCTGCGTGTTATTTGTAGGATATCCACGATCTGGAAAATGACAGCAATGATTTTCAGAAGCTGAACTGTTTTAGGATCTACAATACATAATTAAATTGAATATTTTCTGTAAATGTGTGCGATGCAATCACTGTTGGTTGGTTGTAGCAAGCCATGTCCAGACAGTAATCAGAAGTGAAAACGATGTATTGAACATGGTTAGGTTGAAATTGTTGATTTACCGATATACAACTGGACTTATATCATGAATGTTGATTTGTTACTTGTGTAATAATTAACAAAAATTAAATGAGAGTAGTATCACAACATTTCAATTAATTCCGAATCTGTATAATCGCACAATCTGGTGGATCACCGCGTCTTTGGAAGTCCAGTGGCGTATGATTGGTCTGCATAATATTTTCAGTTTATTTGGAATAATTCGATTAAAAGCAATTAGTACATGTAATATACATGTATATATGGCTCGAAGTTATAAATATTTATGTACAATTTTACGTTTGAAATTTATTTATTTGACTTACCTGAAAGATGATAACAACTCATTTATCCCATGCAACCACTACACCTCTTTACAAAATAGATTACATAGGGTGATCACAGACCATGAAAATTAGAAAATTGAGATGGTCATCCTGCTTACCATGCTAGGAGGTACAGAGGGCATACTACTGTAAAACCTCTGATAGATCGACCTGGCGATTTATTTTTCAACCCCTCGATTTAGGTGGCGATCTGTTTTTCACCTATTCCTATTCATTTTTGAAGTTAGAATTACTTGAAGTATTCGTTTATATTCTACTTTTTAACGACTATTCAGCAAAATGCCTTTGAGTAGAGCTAAACGCTTGCATAATTGTTTTCAATAAATCATATATTGCGGTATGCCTATAGAAGCTTAAGATGATGCTTAAGAAATATTTTGCCGATATGGCATCTGATAAGTGTGATTTATCGTTGTCAATTAACATTTACTCATCTTTCTTCATATATATATATATATATATATATATATATATATATATATATATATATATATATCCAAAATAGTAAACTCAAGGAAAAGTCATTTCAATCCCGACCGGTTTCACCTGCTATGACAGGCTACTCATAGGAAGTGAATTATATTGAAAATCAAAAAATGACAGATAAAAAATATACATAGAAGTGAGAATTCTCATTTCCGTAATGAATTCTTTTTCAAAATGAAATGTTTTTTCTCTCCAGAATTTTGAAAATTGATTTTCAACTTATGTTGATTTTTTGCTCTTATCATATGCTAGAACTGAAGCTTCTGATCAAACACTTCATCAAAACAACTTATCAACACTGCTTTAACATCAATCATTGCTCATTTAGCTTGTTTGCAGCTTGTGCAGTTCATGTGCATACCGTGTTAACTGCATGTGTGATTCGTTACCGACCTGTTTGCCGGAAATCATAATAACAATAATTAGATGTTTCTTTCAAGACATAGAATGTAGCAGCGAACAGAGCAGTCAGACATGGCATGCTTAAGCACTATTGTGTAAAAGACTAGGTCCATTTTTCAACCGTGGTGCATTTTTCACTTAATATTTGATCACTCCAATAGTCAAATAATAAATTGTTCAAAGAGGATGGAAACGAAGCTGTGATCAAAGGTTAAAAATTTTTTAAGTATTGATTGCATATCACTTAGGATAGAGATTAATTATAAAATACAATTTGAAGTGAATATATCTTGAAAGAAGGCTATAATGCTACCAAAAGCGTCTAGACCAGATGACGATTTCCTCCAGTGACTTCGGCTCTTCGGTCAAGCGAGTTTGGACGAGGAATCGAGCGGTGTTAATGTGTTAGTAGACTTATCTATTCAATACACTGCGACAGAACTTTGCTGGCCCTTGTTGTTTTTTGTTTGACAACCCCCTGTGCATTGAAATGATTTATTCACGTTACGAGGACCGGGGTAACTAGATATTGTTTCATAATGAAAATTCGATGTTTCTCTTTACCGATGGTGAACGAAAGGTATCGGTAAAGAGAAAACATCGAGTTTTTATTTTAAACCAGCTTCTGGCTACCCTGGTCCTCACAATTTTATCCCTTGTTATTTTGTTTGTTCAATTATGCAGACCGAATTTTCTGGATTCTCAGAGTGTTCAATTTCTTAATGAATGAATCCCAATTTTGACGGCATCATCCTCACACTTCTTGTATTGATGGAATGTTTGGTAAATTTTAATGCAGAAACGCACCCGACAACTCCGGCTCCGATGCATCTTGACAACTCCGATGAAAACCTAGATAACATAGAAAATAGTCAATTGGAATAGTGTGTAAATTGGTTCATTACATTGGTCAAAATATTTATCGGAAATTTTTTCTTACAATTCCAAAGCATCATTTGTGTCATATTTTCTACGATACCCTATTCCAAACTAAAAGAACAATCGGATATTTTCAATTACTTTTTGGCATCAATTTATTTATTACAACTAATGTAATTTAGTGAAACAACAACGTTTTCAATGATGAAACTCGAGATGCGTCAAGGAAATTATGACCTCTGTGAGCAATCTCCATAATAATAATTGCATCTAAATGCGCATTTTTCAGGCGTTTTCACGGTTTTCTGGCAGCTAAATTACAGGACTACAAGCCAAGTCCTGTAAAGTTCTATTTCCTGTTATTGTAAATATTTTGATCACAATCTATGGAATTTCCGTAATGATAATCGTCACAGTCCCAAGCATATAATACCCTAGCACTTAGTATTGTTTTTTCTTCGCCTGAGATGCGTTATTTATTTGCATTATGTAAGTAATCAGCATATCATAAGCGATTTGTATCTACGATTTGTATTAATCGCATTCTCGAGGTCATCTGTTTCTCGAGGTAATAGTTAGTGATAATAAGCAACCCTACTATATGCTGCACACGCGATTGTTTAAGAATGTTTGATTTGAGTGTTTGATAAAGTCAGTGTGATGATATGAATAAACCGCACAACTTATGGTTGACTTTCTTTACTATTGGCATATTTCAATAATCTCAGCGTATATGGATCAGCTGCTGCTTCTTAGTGTTTTAAATGGTGTAATGTTAACCACTGAGAGCTGTTCGTTTTCAAGTCGTTTGTTCGCATGCACGCTTCTCAAGAGAGAATTATCTTCTATTGACAAATGTACTACTCCTCTGTGCTGCTTTGAACCCTGCCCACCCTCTCATTTTCTTATATTCCTGTGGCCAGAATATTACTACAACATTGATTACTTAGTTAATTGATTGGAATCGCTTATCTCTTGTTTTGTGAAGACATGATGCTACATTAATGATGTTCCTATTCATTTTCAATTTTCCTGTTTTCTTGGGGCGCAGTTGCGAGTGGTGCGTGCCTTTAGAAGTAGTCTGGTGGAAGAGCTTGGAGAGAAATGTAACTTATCAATCGCCGGCAGCTCCAACTCGTTGAGTTTACAAGAACGTCTTCAGCGACTGCGAAGTCATCAGAACCGTCCTCAGGCAAATGAAGGAAATCAGCTACCTGATCGAAATAAAATGCAGACGGCCAGTCGCATGCAGGCCCCACGCTCCAGTTCCACTCCTGTTTTCGACATCTCAACTTCACCTGGACTGAGTTTCCGATCCGTGGACAGTAGGCTCTGATATTTCCCGTCCTGCCTTTCGCTTCTCGTTTTGCCTGGCCTTATTTGCTCTTCGTTTGTCCAGCTCGCTATGTCCGGAGATCATCACATGAACATCCATGCGAACATGCATACACCCAATACACAACTTTATGTATCTGGCTGTAGCTGTACCTGAATGTAGTGAGGTGCGATTGTTCACGTATACACGTATTACACAAATCGATGTATTGGTGTATTAAGAAATGTTCTGTCATCAACACTAGTGATGAACATAGCTATTTACTGAAAATGTTCGTCAATATTCAGTTGATAATAATTGTTTCATTGATGTACGTTGTTGTCGTGTTACTTTTGTGGTGAATAGACATTCAACTAGAAAATGTTAACATTTCATCAACAGGAGATCAACATTATGATTAAAAATTTGAAGATCAACTGTAATCCTCTGACATCACGCGTGTAGACGCATATTGTCACTGCAATTTCAACATTGTAGAAACTTCGTCTACGAGCAATTAAAGTCGGAAAGGAGATTTTTGCATAAAGTCAGTGAACTGTATTGTCGGGAAGAAACGATTGAATGGATACTGTAATGCGCATTCCTCATGGCATTGAAGATTTCGAACCTAACTGCACTTCGTGCATTCATCAAAGTCCATTTAAATGCGTACCAACCTAAACTCTTTTTATGCATTTTTCAAGTGTCATCAAAAACTGTGTTGATAAAACCTGATCCATTGGCATGCATGTAGATGCAAACATAACGGTATTATTTAGGCATGATTGATAACCACGGTGGTTTCACGCGCAATTGACAAAAACATAAAATTTTGAATTTTCTGAAGAAAAGCAAGAAATACGCCCGATGAATCACAGCAACATAGGCAGTCTTTTGTAAATCCTGTATTGGCATTACAAAGATAAATTTGAAGTGTTTAAAAGAAATCATCATGTTATTCATGCTGACATATTAGGGAGTTCATTTCTCCTCGTTCTCCCCTACGCTATCAATAAACAAAATCTTACAATTTCTGGACTGTATATTCGAATGCTTCTTATCTGAATCCTATGTTATGAGGCAAGGTGTAGATGTGCAATTTCTGTCAATGCAACTCAAAAAAATTATCGATGTCATGAAATATTTTCCAGTAACATTCATGTATCGTAGATAGAAGCATACACAAATGAGAAGAGGAAACTATGCTGACAGCATGATATTTTTCTTTGGCTTATATTTCGTGGTGGAGAAAGTGATTTTTAGAGTACTTTAGAATGGCCTCAGTCGTTGATAATTTATTGACTTCCCAATATTTCACGTTAGGCCTCAAGTCATAAAAGGGAGGTACAGATTGCTTTTTATATCCCTAGATTTTGAAACATGTAGTAATTATCGTAGTATCAGACAACTTTCAAAAGCTTTTAAAAAGTTGTGTACTTCACTTTTATCACTCAACAGCATTTTTTTAAAAATATGTGAAATAATTCGGGCGATTTTGAGGCAGTTTTCATTTGTGTCATAGTATTCAATTCAACTACATTCAAAAATATAATTCCTGCAGATCAAATGCAAACAATAATTACCAATTAAGTTATCTTCTATATTAAATAGAATGTACCTTCATGGAAATACTAAAGTATTTCTAATGTTGCTTTCATTCGGGTTCACGCTTTGAATATTTTGTTTTCCTATTAATATACCAATTTTTATTAAAAATCCATGACTATTCATGATCATTTCGGGTTCTAAAAACTTCCACAATACTCTGATAAATCATTTTCTATGGTTATATTTTTGCTAAAAATAATAAACAACCTGAATATTTCGAGTTCTGCACAGCTGTAGCTGTCATCGTCAAAACTCTATTTCATAAGAGCAATCCTATGAGAGATAAAATTCAAGATATGGTAACGATAATAAGATGTGTGATGCATTACGGCCATGGAAATATACAATCCTAAATGAACATTGATATCACAAGATATCAGCCGAATTTCCTAACATTTGCAGTCGTCTATGTTCATTTTGGTTTGCATGTATCCAACATAAGGTTTCGTCGGGGTAATAGTATATTGATTGCAAGTAAGACAGTCACTTAGTAAGTAAGTAGGAGATCTCACTATAAGGTTTTTTATCTTTGTCTGAAAGCGCGGTCCGATGCGAGCGCATTTACTAAAGATACAAGCCACCAAAAAATTTACAACTGCTAATAACAAAGAGTGTGCAATTGATAGCAATTGCTCATAGCTATTGAAATTTTATTGCATCCTTCTTTAATCTGAGGATACAACTTTTTTCGTAGCATGTATATCGAATATGTCGTGTTGTCAATTATTTCACTGTTTTTCAATTTAGAATATCAGCCAGGCACTGCAAAATATCATCACTTAATTATCATCATCAGAACGGGTGCCTGCTTAGCGAGATAATTCTTACATGCGCATATACATTTGATTTAATCTTGATACTTATCGCACTGTAACTTCTTTATATGCATGAAATGATAATCCCGAATACTTGCATGTACCGTAAGTTTTGGTATATTGACCTACGTGCATTGTGCTTTAGTTATTCGTACACGAACAAAGATTTTCATCTTGTGATAGTCATGTCCTTTAACAGATTTGCTTATAAATTTTGGTGTAAAATCTTTGTTCTTTGCTTGAATTGATGTAATGTAACGCTGAAATATTTTTTAAATTGCTTTCGTAATTTTCGTAATTTCTTTTTTGCTCAATGTTTGCTTTTGATGATCTGAGTTCATATCTTTTTCTTTCCAGATACGTGTTGTTAATGCTTTTCGCATGGGGCTTGACAATATGGACAGACGTAGTTTAAGTTCCGTGAGTTCCCTGTCAAACATTAACCGCTACCTGAAACGCCATCAATCAATTGAGTATGCGGACGCTGATCCTGGACCAGCTCAAGCGGACACTGTGATGTGAAGCGAACTTCATTGACTTACTTTCTAAAATGCTCAACAACTAGCAAGAACATTTTCTCAATAGGTCTCTTACATTTTGAACATTAAAAACGGCAGAGAACAGTTGTGATGGCAAGCGTGACTAGTGCTTAAGAGACGAAAGTAAAAGTATGATTAACTATTTACAACAAATTAACTATACTTGACATGCTTTTGCGACTGCGATTACATTTCAGTATGACTATATTTTCGGCTGTCTATTTCCCACCTTGGTCTTTCCTATATCATTATCCTATTACTGTTGATTTCATGAGCCTACACGACTTTTAATCCATTTACAAATCATAGATATCTGAAATAGAGGAGGGTTTGAGATGTGTATTGCTATTGATTGTTGCTTTATTCCATGAGATGGAATTCAACATCACAGCGACTCCTGGCCCTCATAGTTCATTTCTCGAAGCTTTTCAGATATAAATTCACACAACTTGAGATTAATCTTCATCTGGTACTAGGTAGATAGTTTGTATTCATGAATTTAATGTGATTCTTGAATGATTTACGCGAAGGTGTTTGTCTTTCTTTTTCTTCTATCTTGACTGATCTCTCTTTCTCTTATAATCTCATGTAAGTTTATGTCTGACTTTTTTACTTTCTAACTCCAAATCCACTCATCTCAATAATCTCGCGCCTTGTGTCTGTCTGTTATTTTTGACATCCACTCGTGAGGGATATTCATATGAAGTACATTATCTTTCAACCAAGTGTTTGTATTTACCTGAATTCTCACTTGCGCATTTGCATGACATAACACTTACATGTACAATGACAGAAACTACTTGGTCGTCATATTTCACGTTTCTTTTTTATTACATCACAGAATTAGTGAACTTACTAAACAACCATTTATATTGAGTTGTTAGTCAAAGAATCCAATACTATCTGTCTTTCAACCATCATCGCATCGTCGCTTATCGACATGTGCATGTCTTACTTTTGATTTAGATATGCTCACCCCTTTATTGATGTTTAACAGTTTTTCAAATGACATTCTAATACTAAGTATGATCAGTGTGATAGTATATTTTTCATATTCTCACATTACCTCTTGTAATGTGACATCATATATTGCACTCAGAAAAATCACATTATCAATTATCAGTCGATTTGATCAACCTCTACATTTGTCAGAGTATAGCAATGAAATATTTTATTTTGTGGATGATCACTAAAACATAATTGTGCAGTTCTACTTAAATTGACTTAAATTATTCCTGTAAGTGTATATTTCTGAATTTCTCTTGCCTTTTATTTGTCATGATGAACGTAGATAAGCGCAATTTCACTAATATGACGACAATTCTGAATTTGTTTATTTAACAATCAAGTTTGCACCCTATCATTAATTCTTAAGAGCATTATCTGTTGAAGGACTATTTTTCCTTTTCTGCGATAAAAAAAAATAATGTATTGTGACTGCTGTTGACAAGTACATGGGTACTCCACCTTGTAAATTTACAAGTACGAATGATCTTCCTGCTCTCATATGTTGCTATTTATTGCTGTATATAATTACACTGGTTTGTCTTTTTTGATTTACCCATTTCAATTCAGATTCTGTACATATTGATTTGAGTTCCAGGACGTGCGTGACAGTACAAAACATGTACTGAACTGTTGAATGATGAACATTTGATTTCAATATTTTCTCTATTTACATAGGTTTTACAAATAAAAGGATTTGCAATTGATCTGTCCTATTATGTTCATTAGAAAAAGTTCCTAATTGTCGATTTGACTACTCATGATTTGTTACCTAGTAGTTAGATACTTATTTTCTTCATCCTTATTTTGTTATTTTGTACTAAAATGCCAAAGGGAATGACATGATACCATTAGATAAACTCACTATGTTAGTTTTCCTTTGGATTATGCGCTTGTGAATTTGTCAGTAAAATCACAATATCGATATTTTCTCCATAAAATTAGAAAGTTTAGTGTTATGTCATCATTATACGTTTCTAATATGGTAGCTATTTATGTGTACATGTAGGATTTTAACATGTACTATTTATCCACTCATTTACATCTAACCGCACAATTCTCAAAAGAATATATATATATATATATATTTGCGGGCTTTTATGTGTAAACATACACGCATGAATATGTATATGAGAAATTGAGTTTTGTGTCGATAACATTTATGGTCACCTCGGCAATTAATATATTTTACACTTTTGTGTTAAAAATTGTCTGAGTGTTATGTCATTTTCCTTAACTGTCACTGACATATTTTTAATGTAACATGTATTTACTTTTATTAATAATCGAGTGATGCAATACACTCAGACAAGTATAATTATTTTCATTTCAGTAATCAGTTACCTTTTACTTTAATTGTATTATTGATTAAACTATTATTGAAAATTTGAACGTGACTTTTGAAACGTTCCACGAAATGCTTTATGATGATCTGACAATTTCATGTTTCCTATGAATTGCATTATTTGTTCCAATTGTGTTCGTGTGGGTAAATCTGATATACAAATAGCAAAGTTATTCTCTACTGTCATGTCCACTCTTCCTTCTTCAAATGTATCTCTGGTGAACATTTAAATATCTTCATCAGAATGTAACCGTTAGGGAGAGATCTCCAAGATGCAATGCTACGCATGCCGTATGGATGGAATAGATTTCTCATTACTAGCCTTCCTCTGGTTGAAAATATTGACTTTTATAAAGAAAGAGCTTATGGTTCCCATTTCTCCCCTCTTTCTCTTATAATTTTTATGATGATGATGATGATGATGATAAATAGATCAGTGATTGTAAAAGTCACATTTTCGTTTTTCCTATATTGGTATTGACCACTTA
Organism: Prostheceraeus crozeri; assembly: GCA_907163375.1. Classification (NCBI taxonomy): domain Eukaryota; kingdom Metazoa; phylum Platyhelminthes; order Polycladida; family Euryleptidae; genus Prostheceraeus; species Prostheceraeus crozeri. The sequence goes on along the minus strand of CAJQUW010016943.1, from coordinate 822 downwards.
TTCAGAATTTCCTCGATATGCTGATGTCTATGGCCTTAATGAGTTAATCAGTTAGAAAAAATCGATAAAAATATTGTTAACAACAACATATGTTGAAATATATGTAAATGTGTATGCCAAAATATTGTGCAATAAAAAATATTGTTGAAGGTCGACAATAGGTGTGCGAAATAGACATATAGGGGCTTCTTTGAAACACATTTGACGCCTCAGCAATAGTTGACATGCGCGCGATTCCATAGAATATTTCGCCCTCATTGGAAGATCGCGAAATGAAAATTGAGATGCAATCGGACTTACTTATTCACTTAATATTTCTTGATGTAAATATTTTTGCATCTTCGGTCCTTTTGAATAATTGTTGAAGTGAATTTTAGTTTCATCAGAATGATATATCTTCTTAACTGTCCGATACCGCAGATATAAGCTAACAAGTATACCGCATGGTCACACATGGTCAAGACACTATGATTATTATATAAGTAGCAGAGATCAATTGAAAAGTCAAAACTCCAAGTCAATTCCATTGTCCTTCGACGACTGTCCTTCCGGGAAAAGATATTGTTCAATCGACAGACTGATAATTTTCAAGTGAGAGAGACCAGCGGATTCACTATAGGTGGCATGCCACGCTCAATTACGCGTAATTACACATGACCCTAAACATGTCCATGCGTGACATTGCTGCAACATCTGTTGGCAGTCTCGTGTGTCTGCATGTATCGGAGGCTAAACAATGTGATAGGACCTCAATTTCACACTAGTCGACACGTCTTGCATATCTGCCAAGAAATCTTGCAAAAGAATCCTACAGTTCTTGTA
>CAJQUW010016942.1:0-21779 GCA_907163375.1 Prostheceraeus crozeri | reverse complement strand
GTATACATGTAGGGAGTGTGAACGATGATGAAAAATGAGAGGAAGAAGAAAAGGGGACAGAGTGAGTGAGAAAGAGAGAGGGAGATGATGAAGTCACCCGAATATCTATTTTATACAGGCATAAAGTAGATATTCGGGTGACTTCATCACTTTTTTCTGTAGGTCTACAAAATTTCATCAAATAATAAGAGCACATGTATATAAAATACTCGAAATAATAGTATATACGCATGCTTCATATGTTAATGTTGTATCCATGAGCTATTCTTTGTGTTATTTAAATGCATCTATGTCACTTCTTACATAATCAATATTATTAGTTAAAGTCGGTATCTAATTCAAATGGACAATGAAACGCTCTTTTAGTTATATTTTATCGACGTACATGGATGATCGATGTTTTAACCATGTACAATTCCAAATTATTATTTAGAGCAAATTTTATATACAGTTCCCACTCTTCACAGTGTTAAATATTATTAGTAGCGTATAGCCATTCTTATTCCAAAGAAAGACCATTTTATTTAATATGTAGCGATACTTCTTGATAGGATTTATCCATGGTGCATGCATTATCCATGTTTTATCCAAAAACGGTCATCTAGGGCTTATATCCGCATAACACTTAAAATGTTTAATCAACGTTTATTCAATGTTTTTTCAAAGTTTTTCACACCAAGTTGATTTTTGGTTTGTTTTCAACGATGATATCAACCGTACGTTTATCAGCAGCGTTTATTCAACGTTTTTTCAACGTTTGTCATACCAAGTTGATTTTTGGTTAGTTTTCAACGATGATTTCAACCGTTGAAAAAACGTCATTTTTTTACTTGGGGGTATCATCGAATCTTAATGGATCAATAGGATATCGGGTTTCATTTAAAGCAACTTGTAAACTTCGAATTGTGTTAATATGGAAAAGATTGTTGTTCTTATCAAAACTAGGAGAATTATTTCTTTGAAAAGTTGGTAATAAATATCTTGGAGTATTTGATGTCCTTGTGAAATGCCAGTTAAATCTTTGTTCAGAAAAAGTTACAGAACTAGCAGTGCGCTTTAGAAAATTTACTGGAATTGGTTTGTTAGTGTTTAATCTTTTTGCAATAGTTGATTCCACCTCTAAACTAGGAGTAATATGATTTATCCACCATTCAAGTCTATCAATTTTTAAATATGCTTTTTTCCAGTCTTACCATAAAAGATTAATTCATTATTTGCTGTGCGATGAATTATAAATTTAAATTTTAATTGATATGATATTTTATCATAATCTAAATATCCGAATAATGGAGACAATGACCAATTAACTGTCTGTTTACTTTTCTTGTTAAAAACACGCCTTTCTTTATATGCAGTATTATTTGTTTTATTTAAATGATTTGCAATATTTTCTACATCTTTCGCAATTCCTGCGGCATCTGTTCCAGCGTGAGTTAAATCATCTACAATTATTCCATCATTATTATCTGGAAAACAACCTTCGATTTCATGCTTTTTATTATTTTCACCAATTGTTACAAATCTAAGCACTGTATCAATTGCACCTGGAGAATCACTTATTGTTTCTATATTTTGAGTTGCAACATCTAAACGCATTTGTGTAAATAATCTGTGAAAGAAATTGTTTTCTAATACAATATTATCCGTATCTGGTAATGGTGTTGTAAAATTAGCATCACTATATAAAGAATATTCACAGTGTAAAAAGGAATCAGGTACCCAATGAGCACACTTAGTTGCCTGCACGTGTAGGCAACGGTATACCCAAGATGGTTGCCTAGACGTGCTATTTGTCGCGGCAGGTAACGTCACCAACACGTTGCCTCACGGTTGCTTGAACGTTGCCTATCGGTTGCTTAAGCGTGAAACAGAAGTAAATTAGTGGTTGCTTGGACGTTGCCTAAAGGTGTTCGATTAACCTTGACCTCACGTATCCCTCTCCCTTTTATCCGCCATAACGGCGAAATGAAAGCTACAATTAATATGGCCCCGTGTCGTCATTACATAAAAAACAAAATTTCGGAAGAGTTTTTATTTGAATACGTACAAAAAGAACGATGCACAGAGCATGTACCATATAACAATATAGTACAATGCATAACAATATATAACAATTATATAACAATGTATATAAAATTTAAAAAAAACATTGTTGTTCAACGTCACACTGACACGAAATGTTCCAAGGATTTACAGCTCATTATCGCATCACTGCATAACCATAACATTCGGAGACAATGACAAAAATGTGCAAGAAATCACTTACTTCTCAGAAACAAGTCCAGGACTACACAGTGATCAAAAGATTCTCCCTTGCCATATGGACGGACTCGTTGAATTGATTTGGTTAAATCCATTCAATTTCAGCATTGATTCTTGTAGGATGTCTGAAACACACAATTAAGATACTGCTTTGTATGCAATAAACATAAGTTTGCAAAACATGTTTCGAACATGGCACAATTCGTTAACATTCATAGTATATTGTAAAAAAACAATTCACATCATTAAAACATTTACAGAGAATTTCAGAAAGTTTTCGGCTTAGATAATGAAACAGAGTTTTAATAAGATAATGGGACAATTCAGAGACACATGGATTTGTACTCAATTTGCATGATAACTTACATGGCACAACTAATCCACATACCAATGTGACAATTAGTAGAAAATAAAAAATAGATTTTCGACAAATGGATGCACACATAATCATAGCATGCTGCATGCATGAGTTCAAAAATATTAAGAATTGTGTACACGTACATATGTATAGCAGTATAGTTTCAGCAATGATCATTGAATTATTCCCGCGACTGGTGATCAATATCATTTGTCACAGAATATTCCAGGATTACAAAACATTCGGAATACGGTATGTCAGCCTCTAATTATGATAAATTATCTTAGGCGTGAGGAAGCAATCTGACTCGGATAGAATTCAAGAGCGAAGAAATTCGCAACAAATTAATTAATATCAGATGACGCTATCGTTTTATTGACCGCAAAATTATGTTTTTTTTCATTTTTGCGGTTTCATGAAGCTTCAAAATTTAAATCATATAATTTCGTGAAAATATAACTAATACAGCATAATGTAGTTAATTCACTTAAACTTAGGCAATGAAAGGAGTACTTATATGCAAACATCTCACCTGCAGCTCTGGCAATTGATGATGTTAATCATCCAAAAACATTTTGTTGTCAGAATGCATCAAACTATGGTCTTGTCTCTCACGAGATGACACTCAAACCCCTGGTTTTCAGCGACGAATGTAGGAGATAAAGTCAAGTCACTAAATATGAGGTGAACCAAATCGCAATATATTTTGTAAGATGATAACGGCAAAAGCCTAGTAAACAAAGTAGGATACAACGTAAATGATCTGTAAATTGAATGTGGAGGTCGAATATGGTTCGCGGATATGAGTTCCTCTAAATGTCCAAAGGAAAGATGGTAATCAAGGCATCGTTTAAGAAAATTTGGTCTAAGTACTAGACCAAAGTGTTTAAATATGTTTATATACTTACTTTGTACTAGACGTTTCACTAAAACCGTATGCTAGACATGAATCACGTTCGATGCGCAGAGTAGCCAGGAATGAAATGAAGACCGTTTGCACGTTCCCTTTCTCGCTGTCATGTGATTGTATCTTATTTTCGAAGATAAGCATCAATTCAAAAACAAAACATGAGAGAGAGAGAAAGAGATGAAGCAAAGCTAGATTCTGATACATGAGACGAGAAAAGAAATGAAGGAGGAAGATAAAGATGATAATTGAAGAGAATTAATCAAGGAATAAGATAGAAGTATGAAAAGAAGTGATGAGGAAAGAGAAGAATAAGAGGAAGATAAAGGTGAGAAATGAGAAGACAGAGAAGAGAAGGAAGAAAATCTCGGAGAAATCAAGAGAGAGAGAGTGAAAAGAAGAGAAAGAAGAAAATCTCGGTGAAATCACCGAGATAAATAAAAACAATAAGTATCAAATATCCATATATTATATCTTTGATTTGAATACAATGAGCATGATGCACAAAGTGACGTCTCCGAAGACTTTTTTATGTAGCCAACGTACATATTTATCAAGTTTTCCACGCATTTTATTTATCTTACTTATATAACCTTGTGAAACTGGAAAATAGTGCAGGCAACGTGTAGACAACGGAGGCACTTCACTAAGATGTGGTGTGTTAGCAACGTTCAGGCAACGTGTAAGCAACTGGTCAAAAATAACGGTGTTTCAGCAACCTCGAGGCAACATCAAGGCAACTATGTAAAAAATGATCGTGTTTCACCAACGTTTTGGCAACGTGTAGGCAACAATTTTTTTTGACAACCGGCAACCAAAGGCAACCATGGCGTCGTTCAGGCAACGTTGCCGACACCAAGTATGGCTCATTGGGTAAATATAAATAACTTTGGTGATTATCAACTTCAAGGATTAAATCACCTCCAGTATTTACTCTACTAGAAGATCCGGGATTCATAGCAATTCTTATATAGTCATTCTTTTTTTGATTATAACTGACGAACGGAGGATCGTCTAATTTAAATTTATTTTCAATCAGGGAAGACATTTTTATAAAAAATAATTTGATTTTTTTGTTTTTTCTCAAAAAGTACTGTTATTTTTTGGAATATATTTTAGAATTTTGCTAAACCATTACCTCTTATTTCTTCAATTGATTTCTCCTCATGTTTACTATCAGCTGCTATGTTAGCAATTTTGTTTTTTTTTCCTCTGAGAGTTTTTAATTTTTTTTAGTTCTTCAGAATCATTCTTAAGTTTACGAATATTTTCTAGTTGTTTTAATTCGTTTTGAGACTTAACAGCATTTGATATTGCACTAGCTGTACTACCTATAGCAGCTGCTCCTTTTGCAGCAGATGTAATTAAATCTTTATTATTTTTAATAACATTAACGATACTTCCTATATTATCACTGATGCCAGAAAATATACCATCTCCTTCTTTTTGAATAGTTTCTACATTGTCATAATGGTAAACAGATTTCATAGATGGTTCATGTGCTATTTTTTTATTTGAAGCAAAATGTTTAAGATTGTGTTCATAAGTTATAGGCATTTTTTAGGATTGAATTTGACTTTTGTGATTAAGATTTACGTTTATGATTTAGATTTACGTTTGTGAATGGACAACAACCGCGTGATAACTTTATTAATTTGCTTTTGCACTTTATCTATTGCGTTAAGCAGCGTGTGATGTATTTTAATTTCTTTTCTATTAACTTGCATTTTCTGCTGATTCATCTTTAAATCCGTTTTAAGAGCCTTCAACTTAATCTTAAGAACATCTAACTGATTTTTAACAGCATCTACCTGCTCTTTATTTTCTTTGTAATTTTTCTTTAATTCATTTTCTAAATTGATTTTAAGAGTTTTCATTTTATCAACTTTTTGATTAAGTGAGTTTACCTCATTTATTATTCTATTCATCTTTTTCATTTGTTGAGTAATTTTAGAACTTAATTCATCAACACTTTTTTGAAATGTAGCTTGTAACTTTTTTAAATTTTTAAAAATTTCTTTAGGAAGTTTTTCTAATTCATTTTCTAATTGTTCTTTCAATAGTTGTATTTGATGTTTATTTTTAATGACTGCAGATTTTAACTTTATAGAAAGTAATATTAAAATTTTTTATTCTTCTGAAATTTTTTAAAAAAGTTTTGCTGTATTTACTTCTAGCTCTTTATCCTTTTTATCAAGTTTTAACAATTTTTCGTTTAATGATTTTTCATTAAGTTTAAGCAACTTTAATTCATTCATCAGTGGAACCAAAACATCGTTTATATATTTTTCTTTTAAGTCATTGATTTGCGTATCAACATATTGTTTATTCGTTGACTCTGTATTTTGTTGCGGAAGAATAGAAAGATGCAATGGACCAGATAAAACGTCTCCAGTTTTCATGATATAATTTTCTATTTCTATACCAGATTCACGATTATTCGGGATATATGCACCTCCACTAACATTTGGTAACATCATTTTTTAACAATCAAAGATATGTCATAAAAAATTATTTTCTCATGAAAATAAAAAATAAATTCTTCTCACAAAAAATAAAAAATGGAAATGACTCAAATTTGTCAAGTTTGTAATATGCGTTTTGCAAATCAAGCGTTATTATATTCACATATGAAATATACACCATGTGGTCAACTTATAGAACAATCTCAACAAAAGATGCAACCTATGTCTAAAATGCAACAATTACTACCTATGACATATAAACAATACATTCGTCAATCACAACAATTAAAAAATTTGTTTATACCTCAACAAGGTCAAAATATGCAACCTATTCAAAATATGCAGCCTGTTCAAGAAATTCAACCTATGTCAAATATGCAACCCAATCAAAATATTCAACAATTACAACATTTGTTTATACCAAAAACTTTACATCTAAGCTTAAAACACAATTTTTTCTTTATGAAATAAAAAATAATGGAAAATGCCAAGTTTTATTGTGTCTTATGTAAAAGACAGTTACAAACAAAAAGAAGTTATCAATCTCATTTAAAAAGTAAAATGCATTTACAAAATGTAGATCGAGCTGATGAGGGAAATATATTAAAATTAAATAATTATAAAAACTAACTAGAAACATTACCTACTGATATAAAAGTTAAAAAAATATTTGATGATTATTCACATTCGGAATATAAAAAAGCTTTTAATAGTGAAGATTTTTTTGGGGGATTCAAAGGTTCTAGTACTTCACCCAAAGGTTCTAGTACTTCGCCCGAAACAGATATAAGAAATTTATTCAATGAAACCGAGAAAAAAAACCGACGAAGCTGTAACAGATATAAAATATTTATTTGATGAATCTGTTGAACATAATGAAACCGATGAAACTTTTTATGATGTATTAACAAACTTCTATAATATATTTAAGAAATCTTTCAAATGTTGTATGAATGTAGAAGTACTTTATACAAAAACTGGATCCGATGGAATGACTGAAGAAATAATACAGGAACATTTTACACAGACACAAGAAATTCATAATGTAAATGATATACAACCCATATTTGAAACAATGATAAATAAATTAAAAGATGCTATAACTGAAGCTCAGTTGCGTGAATCTGGTTGGAGATTTATTGCAGTGCTATCTAAGAAAATAGTGATTGACAAATATAAAAATAATACTGTTGGTAGTTACATACCCCTTCCTTTCAGTTCTCCACAAATAATCAACATACAGAATGAAGATGAATATTGTTTTCTGTGGAGTGTTATAGCACATTTACATCCTGCAAAATATCACAAAAAAAGACTAGGTCATTATAATAAAGAAGAATATATAAATGAATTTGATCTCTCTGATGGCTTAGATGAATTTCCATATGATTATAATAGGTTAACAAAGTTTCATAAAAAGAACAAAAATTTAATAGAAGTAAATGTTTTTTAATTAAATGTGAAGTATGTTTCTATTGGTAATATTACTCCCTTATATCCCGGAGATATTGAAGTTAATAACATTGTTTATAACAACTTAAAAGAATTTTATTTGAATAACAAAAATGTATGCCAAACAGAAATAGTATACAATGAAAGAGGAAATTGCATGCATCATAATATTATTTACAAAGGAAATGTAATATGTACTGAAAAATATGAAATCATAAAAACATTATCACCAATAATGATTAATCATAATAATTAAAAAGGATGTGGATTTCCCTATGAGTACAAAACCAAACATAAGCTTTTGATATTAGATTATCAAAACCAGTTAAAGATGTTACAGCAACTATATAAAAAAGAATATCAACAAGAGTTACAAATGCTACATAATCAATAACAACAAGAATATCAACAAGAATAAACTATATTATTTCACAAATATATTGAAAAAGAATTGAATCTTGAAGATAAAGAATATTTAAAATTATCATACATAGTCTACCAACAATGTAATTCTCACTTTAATGAACTAGAATGTCATCCAAAAAATCTACAACAATATAAAGAAGATTGTCAACAAAAAAAACTACAAGAATATCATATGGGTATAGATATGTTAAGTAAGGAATATCATGAACAATATGAAGAACAATGTCGAAAACAATATGAAGAACAATTTCAAAAAATATATCAAGAACAATATCAAGAGCAGTTAGAAATATTACAACAGGAGTATCAACAAAAGTTAAAAATGTTAAAGCAGCAGTTAATACAACCAGCACAAGCGAATATACTATATTATCATGGTCATTACATATTGTGTAAAGATATTTCTATATTTACAAAAACTTCAGATAATGCTAATTTTCCCTGTCTCCAATGTATTACGAGCTTTAGAACTAAAGAAGAAATGAATAGACATTTGGAGAATTGTCAACAAAATGAAGCAGTTAAAAATACTTTTACTAAAGAATATTATTTAGTATATGATAAATGGTATTACAAAAATAAAGTACCCTTTATTATATATTGTGATTTTGAAGCATATAATGTTAACATGACACAAAGTTCTGGTAAGCATTTGCTTGAACAAAAACCATCATGTTGGGGAATGTACATTCATTCAAATTATCCTGAATTATTTAAATCAGAATATTATCAATACTATGGTGAAGATAGTTCAGAAATGTTTACAAAGAAAATAGAAGAATTACAAAAATATTTTTCACAATTGCTTAAAACAAATAAACCAATGCTTCCATTAACGTATGACCAATTAGTACAATTTGATAATGAAAAAATTGTTATTACTGTGGAAAAGAATTTACAACTTATAAAGTAAAAGATCATGATCATCTAAATGGATTATATAGAGGTGCAGCACATAATTCTTGTAATCTTAATGCTAATAAATTTAGATATAACTTTGTACCTTTATATTTCTACAATGGTTCTAAATATGATTTCCATTTAATAATAAAAGATCTAAAAGATCTGAAAAATTACAACAATTAAGAACAAACGTACTATGTAAAACAGATGAAGAATATTTTTCAATGCAATTTGGTTGTATTAGAATATTAGATGCATTTAGATTTTTTAATCCTTATTCATTAGATGTCATGGGAAAAACTTTGAAACCTGAACAATGTAAAATATTAAATAAATATAATTTAAAACCTTTAATAGGTATTTTTCCCTACGAATATTTAACTGGAGATAAAAATAGAATAAATGAAATAATGCAAGAACATCAACTTTCTTCACGTGATAAATTTAAATCAACATTAAAACAATCACAACTATCTGAAGAAGATTATGCAGAAGCTGAAAAAAATTGGAGAGAGTTAAATTGTAGAACAATGTATGATTATACAATGAAATATCTTCAGATGGATGTATTAATCCTTGCTGATCTTTTTAAAGCTTTCGTGATATGTGTATAGAATATTATGGAATAGATCCATGTTATACATATAGTACACCAGGTTTAACATGGTTGGCAGGATCAAAACATACAAATGTTGAACTTAAATATTATAAAGAAAGCTCTTATGATAAATTATTATTTTTGGAATCTGGAATTAGAGGTGGTGCTTCATCTGTTCTAGGTAATAGATATGTTAAATGTTATAATAAGAAAGTAAATCCTGATGATTATGGTTATTTAAAAATTTTAAATCCAGAAGAAAAAGATCAACTTATAAAATAATCTAATCAAAATATAGAAGGACTTATATCAAATAAAGAGAGTCAAGCAGCAGTTGATGAATTCATGAGAGAAAACTATTTGTTGTATTATGATTTTAATAGCTTATATTCTTCTTGCATGATACAATAATTACCAACAGGTGAAATGTCATGGAGTACTATTCTTGAATACGAACCTACATTAGATGGTGAAAATAATTATGGTTATATATAGCCTATGAAGTTGATTTAGCATACCCTGATTATATAAAAGGCGCAACAAAATATTATCCTTTCTGTACCGAAAACAAAATTCCCAATATAGAAGATTTTTCAGATTATCAAAAATCTTTAATTCCTAAGAAATACAGGCCAATAAAAAAACTTATGTTAACACAAAGTAATAAAGGAAAGTATGTTGTTGAAGGAAGAATGCTAGATTGGTATTTAGATCATGGAATGATTCTTTTTAAAATTCACCGGAAACTAGTGTATAGAAAATCTAGGTGGTTAAAAGATTATATAGAGTTCAATATTGAAAAACGTAAAATAGCTAAAAGAAATAAAGATGATTTTGGAAACGTGTTCTTCAAATTAATGAATAATGCATTTTTTATGGTAAGACTTTAGAAAATGTGCGTAATAGACAAAATATTGAAATAGTTTATGATAGAGATAGGTTTCAAAATTTAACAAGGAAACCTACATATAAAAGAACTACTAGATTCAGTGATGAACTATGTGCAGTGCATCTAAGACGAAACATTATATAACATGATAAGTTTAATTTTATAGGATTCACTATATTAGAATTAGCTAAACTATTTATGTATAGATTTATATATGATTATTTAGCACCTGCTTATGGCGAAAACTATAAATTACACTTTAGCGATACGGATTCCGTTTTCTTAGAATTAACAATACCGTATAATTCTTCACTTGATGAAGAAATTAATAAAATAAAAGATATCATTCATCCTTCTGATTTATGTAAAGTAAAAGATGAACTAGAAGGAAATGAAGAGTACATAACAGATGCTGTATTTTTAAAATCTAAATGTTATTGTTATAACACAAATTCTAAAACATCTAAAACAAATTCAAAAACATCTAAAATATTAAAAGGAATTCCAAGGCATCAGTGGCTAACCAAATAACATTTTAAGATTATAAGAATGCATTATTTAATAATGAAATAAAAACAGCATGTAATTATAGACTTAACTCAAAGAAACATAAAATGTATTTAAAAGGGGAACATAAATTAGCATTAGATCCATTTGATGATAAAAAAAATTTTACCTGATGGAATAACTACTTTACCTTTTAAATTTTCTAATTTTTAAATTTCTTAATTTTTTAAGATTAAGAAAATTTTTAAGAAAACAATAAATTATTCGATCACTCCGCGAAAATATTTTCCATAACTCTATCACGTATTTTTTTTATCAATATTAATTGTAATGAAGCCATAATCTTTTGACCAAGCATTATTACACGAATGTTTAAATTCATCTTTATCTCTTATACATAAATCTCTTAACAAATCACATAAGTTTCTTGCATTTATTTCAAAGAGTATAAATATATTTGCATTCTTTCTAATAACACTTCCATCTAATGAATACATACTTTGTGTTAAATAAAATACACTACAGTTATTATGTCTACCTCTTGTGAAATAATTTCTCTGAACTGACTGATTTCTATCATTAACACAATCATCAAAAATTACACAATGTTTCATTCTTTTATCTAATTCACAAGGATCTTGCATATTACCACCGTCACCTATTAATTGTATCGTTATGTGTTTATTTATTTCGGGTTCTACCAATTGTTTATTTTTCGCTGCTTCTTCACACCACGAACTTATTTCCTCTTCATATTCAGATTTTTCATATTCTTCAAATAAGGAAGCAATTACTGTTTTTTAAGATTATTTTCAAATCCATACTTTAAAAATTGATAAACAGGTTGTTCTGCTGTTGTTCTATAAATTATAAGATTATTATAATCTAAAAAGTTTGGAGTAGTTAGAATTTTAAATAATAGATATGTTTTTTCCACATCCTGATCGGAATCTACGTGAAATTTTGGGTTAGGAAGGTTGTTTCCAGCGGAATCGGAGAGAAAAAAGTTTGAGGACGTCACCCCTCTCCTGTCAGACCTCTAACTTTGGTTCTAGAGATCGTAGAAAGTCGTGCAATAGCTCATTTGAAAGCTAACCCGAGAAAAAAAACATATCAACTTTACCAAATATTTGGTATTAACTTGGAAAATTTATAGGATTTGAATAGTTTATCAAACGTTTTGGAAATTTAACAAATTTAGGAAATGTGTAACAATTGCCTAACAAATATTTGCTACATTTTGTATGTCAATCGATATTAACGAATTTTGCGAAATTTAGAAAACGTTTATCAAATGCCTAGGTAATATTTGTTTGGTTATCCAAACAAATGATTGTTTTGCATTTACTAAGTTTGATAAAAGAAAAATCTTGCAATAGGCAGGATCCGCTTATGAGTAACTGTCGTAAAAGGCGGTTTTAATTGCATGGTGATTTCAATGTGTGGTAACTTCACCCGTACAATTTTTTGAACTCATGCATATCACAAGGATGATCATCAGCTCTCATAAAATCTGATTGCAATCATCTCTCAATAAAATAGAAATGCAACGTCACAGGAAATACCCAATAATAAAGTCTGTACTATATCACAGTTTTGCGTCGTTGATAACTGGCTGATTTTTTTGCCATCAAACTTAATTAAATGATTGAATAATGGAATAATTGTCAGGAAACTGTTGATAATTTTCCATGATGGCACCAACGATTTCTTTCAAATCTTAAAGAGAGTGCATTATGTCATTTCCATGGATATCGACATATGAAACATGTGGGCCTGAAATGTGCATGTCTGCTATTATTTCGAGTATTTTATATATGCCCATTTATATTTGATGAAATGGTGTGTATAAAATAAATATTCATCTCTCTCTCTTTCTCACTGACTCACTCGTTCCCCTTTTCTTCTTCCTCTACTCATTTTTCATCATCTTTCACATTCACTACATGTACACTGTAGCTACAATAGCAACAACATCAGTCATATATTTTCATTATTAAGGGAGCCTAAGCAGTTCTATCGGCACACATTTTGCTTCTCAAATTAAAGCATTTATTGAAGTTTCTAAGTTCCATACCGTACCCATCAGCAAGTCGACTTTGATCAGTTTGCTCGTGTGTTCGCTAAATTACTTAGCTAGTGATTTGCAAAACTTATGATATTAAATCAGTATGCAACTGAACCAAACAATTACACAAGCATCTCGCTCAGTCTGCGTAATCATATCTCGCTTCTATAACTTTCCGTCACTATACTCGTATTAAGGAAATTCGCCACGCGCACGCAGCTGAGGAAGTTCGTTCACATTGTTGGCAGCCTGGTCGTGGCCGCATTCGGGAGCCATGAGCGGTCGATAATATTCTCTAGCTGCGCTGTGACTCATCGTCCCTGCTTAATAATTATTATCCGCCCATCACGTGGAACAGACAGCTGCCCAAGGCGCAGTAGCTTGTGCACTCTTCGCTCTCGTGTCGAACGCGTGTTTACGCTAACTGCTTAATATTACAAAAGTCAGCGCATCAAGAGGATATTTCTACTTACACACCTTTATTTATTCATCGTCGGTTTGTGATTGTCTACCTTTTTTCATCATCTTGCTTAGCTATCATGCACAAAAAATGGAGCACAACTCGAAAATGAACACTTGCATGTAGTCAGTGAGTTCTTCCAGTCAATGAAGCCATCAAATTCCTTTGATTTTTGCATCAGAATTAAAAATGCACCTCTTGGATCAAACTACAGAAAAATGGTAAGCCTTTTGTGTGCTTGATTATTTTTCTCAAACGACTCGAAATATCAAATTGATGGTATTTTTTTAAATGTGGCAATTCTGAATTAAGTAATTACCACAGGCGATAGCTACAGGTTTTCAATTCAATTCAATGGAAATTAAAATGGAAATAATGACCTATTTAAACATGTTTCCTTGATGGATGCATCCTTAAGAAACAATAGAAAAATTATACACTTAAACAGAAATCGAATAGCAATAATAATTCTCGAAATTGATAAAAACATTATCCACCTAAACTTTTTGCGGTCCTGAAATAGAATTTTTAGGTCTTGCCGCATGTTAGACTGTTCCAAAAACTTTTTCAATTATTTGTCATCCAAATATTAATGCTATAGCATAAGTAGGCCTGGGTTTTACAATGGGTTTTATTGCGCTAATCAAATTCTTTCATGCTCATAGTTTCTCAAATTTTTAGCATGCAACTACTCTGTCTCAACATGCCCAGATGTTTGTGCTATTTTAAATACAAGCAATCAGAAATTACGGATTTAAAAATAATATAATATCATTTCAACATAATTCCATTTAATTATAATTCTTTTCACGACACAATAATAATTCTTTTCATCGACACTTTTTATCGATTTTTCAACTAGAAACGTCGACTTGAAAACTGATAAAAATGCACAACTCAATTTCTCATATTGAATTCGAAGTAAATAAGCCTTGAGCATGTGACATCACTTTTTTTCATCACACAAATGAATTCAAAGTATTGGTAGGACTCCTTGTGATAAGTCTGCTACACAGCTAAGCGTAATTGAGATACTTTGTTGTTACCAGTAAATTATGTAAAGTATATATGACGCTTATAACTTTTTAGCATTTGTAAAAGTAAGAGCAGATATAACAGTAATCACTAACAGAAAGGTCTATACGTTCATGATAAATGAACCCAAATCCATGCCCAAATCTCTCCTTCGATTTTGTCTTTGGGATTTCCAAATACATGTACCTAGACTTGCAGTTAAATGCTGAAACAAAATTGACAATCTAAATCTGAAAACATTTAGAAACTTACCTTTTTTCTGTAGTCTGATCCAATAGATGCATTTTTAATTCAATAATTCTGATACATGAATCAAAGGAACTTGATGGCTTCATTGAGTAGAAGAACTCACTGACTACATACGAGTGCTCTTTATTTTCGATTTGTTGATAATTGAAAGAGAATTGATGGTAAATCCACATAACTGGACACATTGCAGGTCAGTGAGGTAGCCGTAAGTGGATTGTGCTACAAGCCGCTGCAAATGTCTAAAGTAGCTGCCACATTCCTCTGGGGTGATGACCGACACACTCTGCTCCGCAAGTTGACATAAAGTGGCTTCTCTCTCCTGAGGAGCTTGATCACGATTAGCTCCCGATTCATTACGATTAGCTCCTCATACAGCATGTTCGAAAGCGTTGATCTTCCGATCGGCGCGTGTGTCGGAAGAGCTACGCGTAATTCAGAGTTTACCTGATCCAGAGTGAAGTCTGGATGTTGCTCCACAATGGCTACTGCCGGCCTCCCTCAGTAGCAGGTGGGTCACACGAGGTCGATTGCGGACGAGCTCCAAATTCGAGGAAAGGCGACGATTGCCTTAATTGTCATTGGCTCTTCCAATGATTGGCGTACGCTGTGGACCTCCTTGATCCACATTGTTGGCGGGTGCGAGTGCAAACATAATCATCTCGCCATGACTAATGGAGCGTTCTACCAAGCGCTGCCTTGTCAATGACGGAAATTCTTTGACGATCGCCATCATTGATAGCATCCGATGTTAACAACATATATTTGGTCTGCATCTGCCAGTTATAAAGAGACTAGTTTGATATTTGTTCTACCTATGGTGCACAATAGAACGATAGAGAATGAATAGAATTCAACACTTGATCTGACAGATTATATTTGATCTACCAACAATTAGATTTGCAATCGATGCGCTGCATTGAATCTACATTTGGTCTGACATGCTACAAAGTGATTGTCTAGTGTTACATTTGGTTTGACAGGGTGTTATATTTGATCGGGAAAACCTATAAAAAGCGCTTCAAGTAAACACCTGTCCTGTCGAAAAAACAAGCGAGAAGGTCTAAGTCTAGGCATAGAAGAGAGGAAAAAGTTGAAGATGAATCATGGTACTGCAAAATCTGTGAGGAGGATGAGCGGTTAGACATGAGAAAGTGCGTGGCATGCGATGACTGGATACACGAGGATTGTGTTGGTCTAGGTCAAGCAGGCGACGAAGAATTTCAATTCATCTGCCCAGACTTTGCCAGTGTAGGTCTGTAGGGTTGTCTTTATGATTCATGATGCTGGTACCCAGTGTAATAGAACGATCATATCTTCCATTATGCTGGTTACCAAATGCATGGTTTTACCATATGTAATTCTTTTCGTGTTAAAATATCTTTTTGCTTTTCAGTAAGAGTCCATGATTTTCAATCGAGCACTTGTTTTTTTTGCTTTGCTGCATAACTAGGTTATAATTTGCAATCTTTAGTCAGAATTCACTTAATTGGACCTGACCCAAGTTGCACTTACGTACGCAATAGAAGGCGAATGTAAACCTGAGAAGCATTCAGATGTCCCTAAAGGGACTTATATGCTAACGTAAATTGGAGACATTAAATGAAAACAAAAGTGGGCCTTATTACCAACCCGTGTTGCTAAGAAGGCCCACCCGATGACTTCTTTCTTTTTTGCTCTCACATCGGAGTTATTGCACTAATCGATGCGAGTTTTTAACATATGAGAACTGCACCAGAAGTAAATAATTTGAATGTAAATTCATAGCATTTTTTCAAAAAACTCAAGACTGTAGAGCAAAAAATCTGTTAGGTGGGCCTTATTCACCTCACCCACCTTAATATCCCGAGTAAAATTACAGTTGTCAGTTTAACAAATACTTACCAAGTACTTGGCATTAAAGTCCTAAAACATTTTATTAGAAATATTTAATATTAATTTTTTATCAAACCGGTAGTACATTTCCTTAAACTTTTTAGATGAATATTTAGCATAAACTTTCCAAACTTCCACCAATATATTTGGCAAATTTTTCTGATACTTTACGATAAAATGTTTAGTAAATATTTTGTAATTTTTCCTAAACTTTTACAAAACATTTAGGCAAATTATTTCTAGTCTTTTATAATAAGTTTAGGTAAATAATAAGCAAATTTTTATCCATACTTTCATAGGCGGATTACGAATACATTTGCAAAATTTGGAATTCCATGAAAAAATTATCTTCTTGTATGGGGGAAAATTAAAAATTAAAATTGTTTTATATATTTATCAAATTAGAAAAACCAAAAACAATCATAATTCGGCAAAATAAGTGTTAGCTAGTAAAACGCTCTGCTCTGAATTATTCATGCCTCAATAAATCAGTTCCAAAATCCGTACGGCATATAAAACTGCATGACTAGAATAAAATGACTGATCTTGCTAAAATTATGCTTTTGTACGATAAACATTCATAGAGATTACAAAATATCTTAGCCTCTGCTCCCCAAATGTTAAAAACTGTAGAAGGAATGGATTATCCTTCAAAATTTTACACATTTTTCAATACGTATTTGGAAAATGATACAGAGATTTATATTTGTAGCAACTCATCGAACGTATTCGATACAAATAATTTTTATTTGGATATATCACTTTTATCAATCATAAAGGAATATTTCTCTATCCGGGTATTTGATCATTCTTCATTTGGAAATATCCTTCCAACCGGAAAGCATTGCCCTCACGCCCGAAATACGCATTTCATCTTCATCTGAAACACTGTCATTTCGATGTCAAACACCCGTGTCGCGCAGATTCCGATATCAGTCACATTTTTTAAAATAGGAGGTGATATCACGATAAAAATTTTCAGTTCAATGGTGAAGAAATCAGTCACTTATCCCAAATGAAGTTTGAAGCGATGATACGAGAGTCACTGAAAAATTAACATTCTTCGCGGTTGGACCACAAACACGGTTGTCCGAATTCTGGATGATCGTTGCGGACGTTGCGAGCATGAGAAGATTTTTGGATAAAGAATAATTCCAGTTAGTTTTCGGGGTTATTTAGCTTCACAAGACAAGACGAAAAGCGCCGAATGTGGGTCAGGTATTGAGTCAACGATGGACAGATACACAGCCTCAGCAATCAACACCTGCAAAGAAAGAGAAATATCTTGTGCTGATTGTGCAGAAATATCTATACTTAAAGGATCTTTATTTTAACATTCTGATGGGTGTAGGCCTATCAAAGTTTAGAAGATAAACATTTATTGTTAATTTTTGGTGTTACAGAAAAGACTATTAAGAAAACTGCTTTTGGATCATTTCATCCTGACAATGTGGGAAGCGATATTCTTAGGAATTTTGATAGCCCAAAAAAATGAAGTATTAAAGAGTGGTTGAATTGTGATCATTAACAATTTATCAAGTATTTTTGTTAAAATCAATACATTTTAGGATATATCATAATTTTGTTTTCATATCAAGTACCGGTAACTGTTTTTACAAAAATGCATTCTTGCAATTTACAACAGAACCTTACGAGATGTAGCCTATTACGGACTGCTTTGTCACACGTTCATGGATGAAGATATTCAGGAATGCTTGAATTTTTATATAGTATTTAATTACCGCTCATGTAAATTTACTTTGATATTTTATTTTGAACAATTTGTTTAAAATCACAATTTTCAATCACATACAACGTAATGTCATCTTGTCTACCGCTTATATAACAGCATCTCTGACAGGTAATTCTTGGTGGGCCTACAACGAACATGTGACCATAATAGCTAGGCCTACGTGATATTGAAAGTGCGAAAGCATAATTTGTAAGTTTGTAAAACACAAATTGAATAAAAGGAGTAGGCAATGAGTTTGTACTTTGATTGTTTTTTTATTTTCGCAAAGCTTGAAAAATTTATTGATTTTGCAAAAACTAAACCTATTGTTGGGACTGCAACGCATGACTGTTCTTTATTACAGTGTGCATGTTGGCTAGCCTACAACGTTCCAGTCCGTGTCGTGTAGCATCTTATGCGTTTTGTTGGGCCTGATCATTTTTCTTAACTACTCGGGGAAATGGTCCATATTGATGCCATTTTCTAACTATGTGGCATTTCTGAAAAAATTAATTGAATATATGGGCGGTAGAAGCTACAGGTTTTTCAACTCAACTTATATAGAATGGAAAAGTGACTATTTAAACAAGCTTCCTTGATGGATCCATCTTTCAGAAAATTGATTAAATTGCATAACTTAAGCAGATTATTGAATTAGCTCAATAGTTTGTCCGCATTGATAAAAACATTCTCCTTCTAAAATTTTTTGCAGTCTTGAAATAGAACTTTATGACTTATAGCATGTTTGACTGTTTAAAATTTTTTCAATTATTTGTCAATCCATAATATTGATACTATTGCACAAGTATACTACTTATCTAAATATTGAAGTGCTAAATTAAAATTGTTTTAATGAGCTAATTAAGTTCTTTCGTGCTCATAGTTTCTAAGGTTTTTAGCATGCAACTATTTTGTCTCACATAACCAGATGTTGTGCTATTTTCAATGTAAGCAATCAGAAATACGAATTTGAAAACAATATATTACCATTTCCAATATCCAATTTGAATATGATTCTTTTGACGACTACAATTCACTTTTTGATCGTTTTTCACCCGAGAAAACGTCCGTCTGTTGAAAACTGACATAACATGCACATTTCATATTATATTCAAAGTGAATAAAGCCTTGGGCCATGGACATCTTTTATGTGATGGATAACCCAAGTAATACGATGTGTTTCTTGATAGCTATAAATATTTTTATATAATAATTTTATAGCTATCAAGAAACACCATCGCTTTACTTGGGTTTTCGATTACACAAATGGAATTCAAAGGTATGGGGAGGACTCCTAAAATGTGTTATTGTCTGCTTATGAGGAACTAAGAGGAAATTGAAGCTATTTTGTTATCAGTTATATTAAGTATGACGCTAGTTGCTCTTTAGTATTTGTTAAAAATAAAGAGCAGATATAGCAGTAGTCAATAATAGAAATGTCTTCTACGTGTTCAATGGGTCAAAATAAACCATATCATGACAAATCTCTCCTTTGATTTTGTTTTCGGGATTTCCAATACATGTACAGTGGCTGTGCAAATTTAATCGGAACACCTGCATTTTTTTTAACTTTTCTTGAACAAATTTTATTCTTATGTTCGTTTGGTTTATTATTAGGTGCTGTACAGTATTGTACTTTGTTACTCTTGTATTGATGGCATTTTTTCATCTCAGATTTCATTTTAATGCACTGTTTACTATGTCTTTTAGTAAATTCAAACCAAGGAAAATAATCCATATTTTTATGCGGCAAATTAATCGGAAACATATGTAAGTCATTTTTATGCTCTGACTATTTGCCAGCAGATCTATGATAAAACGAACATTGTGGGAGAAGTGTTCTTGATGTTTTTTCGTGTCATCGTGAACTATAAATACAAAAAATTATTATGCGTGATTACCGATTGTTATGCGTTTTTATAACCCCAGCTCAATCACGTCCACGAGTAAGTTCAACATTCCAATATTCACTCCAATTTCTTACAGGAGATTTTTTTAGCTGCTGAATCATTCTGCCATTCACAGGACAGTCTATGAAGACCTGAAATTGATGCATGCAGCAGCGGCTTTGGCTACTACGGGCGATTGAATTTATAGGATGTTTGCTGTGGGGGGGGGGGGGTTTGGGGGGGGGGGGTGGTGGTCGACGGGGTGGGGGGGTGGGGTTTGTGGGGTGGGGTGGGGTGTGGGTGGATAGTATAGTGTTTGGGGTGTTTGTTCTGGGGTGTTTTTGTGGTGTGTTTGTTGGCGTTGCCTGGTTTGTTGTGTTTTGGGGGTTTTTTGTGCGGGGGTTGCGGTTTGGTTAGTGAGTTGGTGTTGGGTTTTTGGGTTTTTTTGTTGCTGTTGTTTTGGTTTTTGAGTGGTGGGTGGTTTGGTTTTGTTGGTGTTTGTCGTTGTGGTTTGGGGGTGTGTGCTTGGAGGGTCGAGTTTTGTATGTATTTAGTAGGTTGAGCGAAGTAAGTTTGAGTAATCTGTTGAATGAAGCGAGGAAAGCGTCAGCCTAATGTCCATTGGTTTTGAAATTGCGTAATGTTGCAACTGATATGATTTTGCTGTTAGAATTCAATTCATTAGGCGATATCTTCTGGTCTGCAACGAACTTAAGTGACATCTGCTTTGTGCCTGATTTGTGTTTTGGATGGGATTACAATATTGACGGGATCGAAGAAGGGGCTAACTCTTACTCTGGAGTGCATTGGTCATGCGAGAGACATCAACCGTCGTACGACAATACGCTAACAAGTGTGCATCGAATTATTCATCATTTCAAGTCGAATGGGATGTTTAACAACACCTTCGAGAAAGAGTAGGATGTGGCAGGAAAGAAGAAATCGTCAATTCAGTTTCCTGAATTGGCTTGTTGAGAAAAAGTCAAAGAAAATCCCCAGGACTTGCTGCCGTCGACTTAAAAAGGGATACTAATACCGGTCTTTCTATCCATACAATTCGGGAGCACACGTTAGACTTGGATGGCGGTCGGAAGGCAGTTTTTAAGCGGTCTAGAAACTCCTCCCTCACGAAGAAGCTGAAAGAAAAACGGTACAAATAGGCGAAAAGAACGCGAAAATGGACCATCAGAAGATGGTGTAAGGTAGGTTGATAAAAAAATTCCGAAAGAAAAATAAGTTGCGTAGCTATTAATCTTAACTTTAATCAGATTAGTCAATTATAAGCAAACGATATTCTATAAAAATAAATAATCTAACCAAAATCAATTTTATTTCAGGTTATATTCATCGACGAATCTCGTCCTTTGAGGTGCATGTGGCGCAACCGAGACTTGTTCGCCGTGGAAACCGAGCCGATCAGAGATGCTCATATTGCACAAAGAGTCAAGCGGGCCAACAGAAAGTCATGATCTGGGGATGCATGAGTTCACGTGGCTTCGGGGGATAGATCATATTTGTCGAAGGGTTCAATGGACTCCGTCAGTTTATTCGGAGTGAATTTTTTTTTTTCAGAAACGGCTTATACCCAGGCAACGGATAAGTAGGTTATCAAGGGAAAATTGTGGATATTATATGCAAGACAAAGGGCCCCCTGTCACACTTCAAGAATGACAAAGGCAGTGTTCGATGAAAATTCAATAGTGTAAT